>QNQO01009831.1:0-40476 GCA_003290165.1 Berberis thunbergii
ATCATTTTTTTTCTTCTCCCTGTGGCATGGTGGTGGTGACCTCCTCCTCCTCGTATTTTTTTCTTCTCCCTGTTGCATGGTAGTGAAGGGGATGAGGGATGGCGGTGGCCTCCTCATTTTTTTTTAAAATTTTTTTATCTACACCCTTATGGCAGTTCCTACGAGTGGGGCCCCACTTGTAGGAATTGCCGTGAGGGAAAAAATGTGTCCCTCGTGGCGGTTCTTTCAAATGGGGGATCCAAACTCGCCCAAATCTCTGGGGGTCTTGGTTCACCATTAGTAGGAACTGCCACGAGGGCAAAAATAAAAAAAAGAGGCCACCGCCACCCTCCACTTCCCTTCACCACCACCATTGCCACCTCGCACCGCTAGGGAGAAAAAAAGAGGAGGAAAAGAAAAAAAAATGGTATGAGGTGGGACACCACCACCTCTCCTCCTCCTCATCTCCTTCACCACCACCATCGCCACCTTGCCATCACCACCACCCCTGCCACCTTGCCATCACCACCACCACCTCACCATCACTACCACCACCACCTTCACCTAGCCACTGCCAAGGAGAAAAAAAAAGAGAAGAAAAAAAGGGAGGAGGTGGGACATCGCCACCTTTCCTCCCGTAATTACCACCACCTCATTACCGCCAGGGAGGAAAATATAAGAAGAAGAAGATGAGAGGAGGTGGGATGAGAGGTGGCAGTAGCGAGGCGGTGGTTGTGGTGGTGAAAAAGAAGAAAAAAATAAAAAGAAAAGGAAAAAAGAAAAATTAATGAAGAGGAAGTGGGGGCGGTGGTTGATGGAGAAAAAAAAAAGATAGATGAAAAGACAGGGAGAAATGAGAAAATGAATTAGAGCTTTTTTATTTTCTTTTATTGATGGTGTCCTTTAGCAGGTGGTGATATTCATAAGTAGAAATGATAGTGTTATTTAGCAGAGGCCTATGCTTATGGTACAACAAAAACCATGGCTCAAGGAGAAGGATCATAGTGTGGTGCCAAATAGTGTTTGGTCACATAGGCATTTGGGATGAAGCAAGCCCAGCCCAACCCACTCTTGGGGTCTTGGGCTTCGCTTGTTATTCGTAAACCCTAAACCCTCCTCCATCGCTACGCTAGCTACTTCATTGTTTGCTCTCAGAGACTCCGTCTCTCTCTATGGTGAAGAAGGAAGGAAGATCCCAAACCCTTGCGTGAATCGTTGCTGTATTGTATTGGATTGGATTTCTATTGGTTCTCTCGCTTTCTTCCCTAAGGTATACCCCTAGCTTCCAAATCGATTTCCATGGCTCTATCTCTCTCCCCTCTCGCCTCTTGCATCAATTTTGGGTTATTCAAAAAGGGTTTGTTTTTGAATGTCAATATCAATGCATACATACTGTGGGTTAATGGGTCTTTCTATCTTTTATTGTATCAACCAATGCTTTCTTTTGCTTCTACTTGATGTTCGTTTAAGCTATTTACTCTGTGACCTTCCAGTCTTTCAGTAGATTATTATGTCTACAATTTGTGTTGTTCTTCATTATGACGAGTTGATGCACTTCTCCTAACTTTTAACATCCAAAATCTCTTATCTTTTTTTAGTTTCTTTGAAATTGTCAAGGCTCTCAAAAAAGCGATTTTACGATTGGGTTATTAGAAGAATGGGTATTTTTTGTAAAAAAAAAAAAAAATTTGATTTTGTTGTTCCAAAATGCAGTTGACATAGGTATATGTCCTCAAACTTACTTGTTCAGTTGACTCCTTCATGGTTTCAGGTATATTTCTTGTTGAGTTTGAGTGAGGATGAGTATGACCAAGAAAAAGCCCTCCTTGTTTAATGAGGCAATGATGGACGGAGATGACATGGGAGATACAGCAAGCGAGGTATCCGAGTCTGAATCGGAATCAGGAGAGGAGGAAGTTTTGGTGACTGAACCAAAAAAGGAATCTATATATAATAGAGAGGGTTGCTTGAGAAGCTTGATGATATAAGCTGGCCAAATGATGTTGATTGGATTCACAAGCTATCCGTTGATATTAAACAAGAGCAGGAAGTGGATGTGAACGATGATCTTGCACGTGAGTTGGCCTTCTACACCCAGGCTTTAGAGGGTACAAGGCAAACCTTTGAGAAGCTGCAGTCAATGGGATTCCCATTCCTCAGGCCTACTGACTATTATGCAGAGATGGTGAAGACAGATAATCACATGGAGAAGATCAAGGGTCGACTCTTGGTAGAGAAGAAAAGGATTGAAGAAGCTGAAGAAAGGAGAAAGGCTAGAGAGTCCAAAAAGATTGCCAAGGAGGTTCAGGCTCAAAAGCAAAAGGAGAGGGCTAAGCAAAAGAAAGATGAGTTTGAGTCTGTTAAAAAATGGAGGAAGCAGAGGCAGCAGAGTGGGTTTGCTCCTGGTGAAAATGGTGAAGATATGGGTTTTTCTTTGAGGACGGAAAGGGGTTTGAGAGGTCGAAGAAGAAGAGGCCTGGAGTGTTCCAGGAGATAGATCAGGAGGGATGGCAAGACTAGGTGGAGGCAAAGGAAAGAAAGGCATGGACAAGACGAGGAAGAGCAGAGAGCACCGAGATTCAAAGTTTGGATATGGAGGGAGGAAAGGTATGAAGAAGCAGAACACAGCTGAAACAACAAATGACTTCAGAGCCTTGGGCAAAGGTGATCTTCCAGCAAATAAGAGAGGGAAGAGGTGATCAGTTTTATGAGCTTTGCTAGGGGTCGACGGAGGGAGGGAGCGAGGGATGAGCGGTAACCACCCATTTGCCTCGGGATGAGTGCATCAGCTTTGAGATGCGCGATGTCGCTCATCTCGAAGCGAATGGACGGCTTCCACCCATCCCTCGCCCCATTCCTTCGTTCCCTCCCTCGACCCCTAGAACTTTTGCAGTTTTATTATTAAGGCTTCTGTAGAATTTTCCTTCTTGGGAAGGTCAACTTTTCCTTTATCTTTGTTTTAAATCTTTGCGGACGAGCTTGTTAGCCGCCGGTAGATTGTAGACTTAAAAGTATTTGACCTTTTCGTTACTTATATCTGACTTTTTATGTAATCTGTGGTTTTAAACAAGTCTAGAGAGCCAGGCCTGAACTCTGAGAGTGCGTCAGGCCGGCTCCCGAGCACGCATTGAGTGATTAAAAAGAAAAAAGACGACTTTAGAAAAATATGGCTTTTCCTCACCATGAACAACAAAACCCAAACCTTCTTTTTGATGCTTTGTGCTGTCAAGAAGACATCTTGGATGAAGAATAAGGAGATGATGGATTAGTAGTAGAGAGTGAAGAAGAAGAAAAGAGTTATAATCTTAGTGGAATAATAACTTCATCAACAACAACAACAACCCAATCCTCTTCTCTACTACCCTTTTGTTATTAGAGCAAAAATTGTTTAGGGAAGAACCATAGCTTTACTTTGTTTTCTAAAGAACAAGAAGCACATCAAGTGATAAGGAATAACTTCAAATTAGATTCGAACTTGTTGATGGCTAGACAAGGGGCTGTTGAGGTGAATGCACACTATGGCTTCTCAACTCTCAATGTCGTTCTTTCGAAGTTTCAGTCTTTCTACATGGATGTTTTTGTGTGTTTTAGGTAGAGGAAACAAAGTAAGGAGAGAGAGAATGATTAAAAAAAAGTAACTCTAGCCATGTTTGCTGGCATTTTTGTAGTTTTTTTTTTTTTTTTATTACATTTTTTACCCATTTTCTTTAAAACACAACCACAAGTACCACTCATAGAAATGGTGAAATTGTAAAAAAAAAAAAGCCAAAAAAATGCCTAAAAGAGACTAGCAAACAAGATTGGCTAGAATTGTTGTTAAAAAAAAAAAAAAAAAAAACCCAAACCCTTTCCTCAACACATGCTGGACAGCAGGCCTGGCACACTCCTGATGTCGATGCCTGACTCTTTAGACTTGTTGGATTTTAATTGAAAGTAATCTTATATTTCTTGCATATGATATTTCTCTTCTATAATATAGAGCGATTCTATGTGTCGAGGGAAAGGGCGAGGAAACCAGCGAGGTAAACGAGGTGGCGGGGGGTGAACCGTTCACCCCCTCGAGATGCGCGCGCGGAAAACATCTCGAGGGGGTGAACGGTTCACCCCCCACCACCTCGTTTACCTCGCTGGTTTCCTCGCTCTTTCCCTCGACATTTAGAATTTCACATCTCTTATTGATATGATATTGGTGCTACATAACACAAGGCTTTCTAAACTAAGTACTTGTGACTTGTATTATTTCATACATGTAATTCAGCTATTACTATACACTTTATAATGTCATTATATACTGGAACTGCATGGTTACATTATTTTCTCTCAAAACACCTCCCGTTGCTCCTTCGGCATTGTAGCTTAACTTTCCATCAACATAACTTTTGAATGAAATCCATCAGCTTAACTTGAATGAGATGTCCATTTTGTCCCTTATATTTTGAGTTTCTAACACCCTATTCACAACTCGGTACTAGATGGCAACAAATTTAAGGCATCATGGAGCATTAAGGAAATTAAAGTGTCCATACACAAGTATGATCATGAAAATTTTAGGGTTAATTTGCGTTTGGATCCCATGAATTATACTAACTTTGAGTTTGGGTCCCAAGTTTGTTCAACTTTGTGCCTGAGTCCTAAGACCACGTGATTGTTAACTCTCTGTTCTAGTAGTTAAATGGACTTTTTTTTTTTGAAATAACATTGACTTTAGTATAAATAAATTTAGACTTTAGGTTCTACAATTTATACCAACTTTGCATTTAGGTCCTTTATTTATAGTAGAAAGTAAATGGTCAATGGGGTCACATCATCTTGGGAGCTAAACTCGAAGCTAAAAAACTTAAAACCCAAACTCAAAACTAATACAAACTATAGAACCCAAATGCAAATTAATCCAAAATTTTATTAATTTAGAAATACAAAACGACGCCTATGTACTCTTATAGACAACAACACAAAACTACTATTATCCCAATATCATTACCATTTAAGACACCAATCCATTTAAGATTCTAGATGGATCCCACCACCTTGATAGTGGTCTTGTATATGATACAATTCAGTTATGACATCTCCAATAAGTATGCATCCATAAGGGATTCAACAGAAGATACAACTCCTAGTCTTACTGTCGAAACTAAACATTCTTGCACTCTCTCCTTTTAATAACTTTGTTTTGAAATTTAATTGATAGCTTCATCAGTGCCTTCTATAAGCATGCTTAGATCCATAATGTTCATAACTTGTTCATGCAAAACACTTCAAGCGAGACCATGAAGAATTTGTCCACCATGAAACATGTCATTAGTTTGCCTCTTAACCATCTTAACCATCTCCAACAAAAAAATTCTAGAGAGACAAACCCCTAGCACCAGGGAGGCTGTCTAGCATGTTTTTAGGAGAGAGAGAGGAAATCTTGAGGCACCTGATTACTCCACCGCTCTGTGTTTCTCTTTTTCCAATCTCACTATCATTTTCTCTTTAATGGGGGAGAAGAAGATAAGGCTTGGTGTTCTTCAAGGTCTGTTAATGGAGGATTCTCCTCAAGAACTCAAGATCTAGATCTCCTCAAGATCTCATCTCTCTTCTAAAAAGTGCCAGAGAGCCTCCCCTGGCGCTAGGGGCATGCCTCTCTAGACGTGCTAATCTCCAACAAGAGTATTCCATAATTATAAACATCTCCCTTCATGGAAGCTTCACCACCCGTCCCCTATTCTATATATTAGAAACTTTTTACTTTGGTAAAATTGTATTGGAAGTAAATGCTAAGCTATCAAATACAAAATTTGAAATGGAACTCACTTTTTCTTGAAAGTTATTTTAGGCATGCTAAACACCGATGTATATTTTCTCCATCAAACCCCAAAGCAAGATTGATTTTCATATTAGAGATGAACTCAACTAAGTGGCGATAATTTTAAGCATGCATGTGTAATCTATGACGAAGTGAAATTTTTATAAAAAAACAAATAGCATGATGTAGTACGGCTTGAATCGAAGTATGGATGAGTTATCCTGAGAGGAAATGATTGTCGTTATAGATACCTGAAGCAACATACCCAATCAATCCTTTTAGTAGGGATTTGCTTTGGCTTTGTAAAGAATCGTAAGTAGTGAGAAAATCTTTGCCAAGCCAAGTCTGCCACATGAGCTATCAAATCATTGTCAAGCAGAACATTGTTTGGCTTTAGGTAGCAATGGACTATCGGTGGTTGGCAATGATTGTGAAGATAATCCAATGCGCAAGCAACATCAATAGCTACGTTCATCTTTGAAGGAAATTCAAGTTCATTATCAAGTCATCATGTTGCTCATTTCTTCTTGAATGCACCCAATCCTCTAAACTCCTATTTGGCATATATCAAAACCAATGCTTTAAAGTCATGGCCTTGAAAATTCACACTCAAACAAGTTGTGATGATTTTGAGGAGATTCTGATGTCGAATATTTCTTATAGCATTGCATTAAGAAAAGAAACTCTTTGAAGCTTCATCTCTTTGAAAGTTTATTACCTTAACTGAAATGGTTGTGCTAACTTGGTGAAGAACTCCTTTGTATATAGAACCATAGCTTCCAACACCAGTCAAATTATCAACAGAGAAACCATTTGTTGCCTTGAGAAGCTCTACATAAGAAATCCTTGTGAAATGATGGTCGAATGATGACAATGAATGAGGTATTGGCATTGGACATTTTTCTTTTGCAGCACACAAAAAACATCACTAGAATGACAACAAAAGGAACACACTTACAAACATCACTGGCAAAAACTACTTTGAAAAGAAATGACCCCCTCTAGCTGATGTGGCATGGAGGCAACTTTAGTTCAATAACACCTCCGCAAAGCTTACTATTTCCACCAACTGAAATTGCACTGGCAGTTGCAAACTTGATCATTTGGAACCGAACCTTCTTGTTCATTATAAGACAAGTTCATCAAAATTGCACAAGTGAAATTTGTAAAAAATTTAGGAATCTCTCTGATAACTTATTGTGAAAAACTAAGTTCCTTGAAACCTCTTACAACGATTAGTGACTGAGCTATAATTTGAGTGAACATGTTCCCCCAATGGAAAGGTATTGCTAGGTCAAACAATTGCCAAGTGTGACAGTAAACTTTGTAGATTTTTTTTACTTTCCTTTTAAGTTATTGACGGGCTTTAAATGAATTCCTAAAGTCATGTATGAACAAATACCTATATGGCCACAAAAAAACAAAAAAAAACACCCATCCTACAAATATTTCTGGCCCTATCAACTACTCTTTTATTAACGACAGTTTATGGCACGAGATTCCGTTCAACCAAACATATCTAGTAAGTGGCAACCCAATTCCAATTAGTGTGTGTTTGATTTTTGTTTTACATGAAAAACTCAAAAAATAGTGAAAGTGTAATGGAAGAAAAAGATGAGAGAATGGGGATAACTCAGCATAAAGTTCTCTGATATTCCATCGCATATCTTCTCCCAAAATTATAGATTTTTTTAATAGAATGTTTCTCCATGGAAAGCTAAAAAAACAATTATCTTCACCCTTTTCTCACTTACCATTTAATAGTTTTCATGGAAATTTTTTTTCTAACATACCCTTAAAACTCAAAATTTCATATTCACCCGTTTAAGCTATATGTTTTATTCCTCACACATGTGTAGGTTGTGGACCTGTGGTGGATTCTTTTCCTCCAATTTTCTTAATATAGTATTACCAAAAATATGTGAAAACAACATGTGAACTGTTTCATCTTTGATTGGCTCCCAATTATTTGGGACTCAAAATTCTATTTAGCTGGCTCCCAATTATATGGGAAGAGTTAAATAAGGATTCAAAGTCCTCTACAGACAAGGATTTCAAGTCCTCTACTCATTTTCAAAAAGGCAGTGTACACAGCAGAAAAATGGTAGCGTATGTGCGGTGAAAAACATAGTGAGTGCGACATGAATCGGTGTGTATGCAAGGTGTGAAACAATAACAAGAATCGGGTGATTTTTAGTGTTCTTTGATTGCGTAGTTTTGCCAAATCTTCGAGGTTCATTTTGAGTTCTACTTCCATTGTAGGGAGGAGTGAAGGGAGGAAGATTGAGAAGAAACTCTTGTTGTTTGGTGTATTGTTGGTTTGAGATTGAGTAATTTCAAGGATCGTATTTTGATAACGTTGTAATCTTCAATACTTGTTTCACATATCAATAAGATCTAAGAGAGTCGTTGTCCATGGAGTAGGCAAAGCTGAACCACGTAAATCCTGGTGCGATATTTACTTTTCTGCATATTATTCATTGTTGTCTGTTTCATAACATAGTTTTTCTAGTCATTCATTTTCACAACTAGTCTTGGCCTTGTGTTAATTTACTTACAACAGTTGGTTCTGAATTTATTGTTTCAAGTATTTACTACAAGTGGTATCAAGGCACCAGTTAGTTAGTGTTTGTGCCTTCAAGTTGTCAGATAGGTGTTTCTTTATTGTGGAATGATAGCTATGTGAAAGTCCATGGGTTTGACATTGTTCAATTTAATGGGAGGAACAATGTTAAAGCTTGACAAATTGATTATAAAGATATTCTGGTTAGTTTGGATCAGAATGATGCACTAGATAAGAAAAAGAAATCATCACAGATAAGGCCGTGATTAAGGTTATTGAGAAGTGGAGTAAAGTGGATTAGAAGGCATGTAGTATGATTCACACATTGTGGCCAGTGTTCTAAAAATCGGTCTAGGCGGCCGCCTAGGCGCTAGAAGGTGGAAAACCGCCCAGATTAATGCCTGGGTGGCTGTCTGGGCGGGTCTAGGCGGGTCTGGGAGGGGTCTAGGCGTCTAGGCGGTCTGTGCGGGGTCTAGGCGGTCTGGGAGATTTTTTTTTTATTTTTTATTTTTATTTTTTATTTTTTATTTTTTATTTTTTAATAGGTTGATTGTGTTCTTATTTTATTTTTCTTTCCTATTTTTTAGAAATAAACTATTTAATTGTTTTTTTAGAAAATCTCGGGATTGGGCTTTGATGATGATAATGATGATATGTCTAAATGTAGCGAATGATGATTACTTAATGGAATTCTCAAAGGATCTGCCGGTACCAATTTTACTAATGTAGATTTTATCAAACATAACTGAGGTTATTCATGCAATTTGAAGAAAAATAAAAGAATACACAAATTCAAATTTATATAAAGTACCCATCATGACCAACTTCAGTCATTTGAGTTTTAATAAATTTTGTTCACGATTGTTAATTTTTCATGTTTTTAAATTTGCATATATATATTGACATTAAATTGGATGTAATTGATAAGGTATTATGTTTAACTTTTGTAAATTATTAAGTTATAATACAAAATCTAAGACCGCCTAGGCACCCGCCTAGGGCCCCTGGGCGCTAGGCACCTGCTCGCCGCCCGCCAGCGCCTAGCGATTTTTAGAACACTGATTGTGGCTTACAACTTCGCTGATGAAATGACGGCTCAGGGTATTGGAATAAGCTTCAGACTATGTATCTTCAGAATGATCAGATGATTGTGATGTACCTACAGAAGAAGCTTTTCACTTTCAGGTTGTAGCCAAGTAAACTCATGACGGGTCACATAAATGAGTTTGAATGTTTATACTTAAGATTGTGTTAGCTTGGGAACTAAATTTTGAAGATAGTCAGAAGGCCTTTATTCTTGTTAATTTTTTGTTACCAGAATGATTAATCGTTTGTTGATTAGAATGGCAATATTGAATAAGGAAAATTTGTGGTATATTGATATTGTTTCAAGCTGTACTTGAAAAAGTTTTCATAAATAATATTTTCAAATTGAGGAGGTTCAAACACATGGTCTTTCGGTGACAAGGGAAAGAAATTACAACAAGATGAACAACTTATAGAAGGAACCAGTCTCAATCAAAAGACAAATATATGTTTAAGTTTGAATGTCACAAATGTAAGCACAAAGGCCATTACAAGAAGGGATTTGCCCAAAGTGGAAGGATAATCACAACAAGTAAGATAATGAGACTAAGTTGTGAAACCCTAAGTGGGCAGACCTAAGGTGAGGGTTGGAGCCAAACAGGCCCAACAGGCCGGAGAGGTTGGACGAGCTACAAGGGGAATCATAGTCCCCACATCGCCTAGGTGCGAGATGGTGATGTGCTATACATGTGCGAGGTTAGATCCCCATAGTAAGAGGCCTTTTAAAGTCGTGCGGGCCGGTTGGGCCCAAAGCGGACAATTCTTACTGTGCGGATATGATCGTTACAGAATGGTATCAGAGCCTGACCTAGTCGAAAGTGTGCCACTTGGAGGTGAGCCCTTGGGCAACGCGGACGTTTGCCTTTGGGCCAACGAGGACGTTGGGCCTTAAGGGGGGGGGTGGATTGTGAGACCCTAAGTGGGCGGACCTGAGGTGAGGGTTGGAGCCCAACAAGCTGGGAGAGGTTGGACGAGCTACAAGGGGAATCATAATCCCACATCGTTGGGTGCGGGATGGTGATGTGCTTATATTTGCGAGGTTGGATCCCCATAGTAAGAGGGCCTTTAAAGCCGCGTGGACCGGTTGGGCCCAAAACGGACAATATCTTATTGTACGGATCGGGTTGTTACACTAAGGGCATAATAAATGTTGTTGAGACACCGGATATAGTAGGCGATATTCTCATAGGGGTGACTTAGAATATGCATTGATGACATAATCTTATGACCATTTGTATGACGGTTGGATGTTGGATATGGGAGCTTCGTATCATCTGTGTCCCGTAAGGGAATGGTTCGCCACTTACCGCAGGTTAAGGGAAGTTTAGTCAAAATGGGTGACTCTCGCCTTGCAAGACAATGGGTGTTGTACAGTAAAATTTCAGTTGGCAGATGGGTAATGTGGGCAACTTACCGAGGTACATCATGTTCCAACTCTTCCAAAGGGGTTGATTTCACTTGGAGTGCTTAAAGCTCAAAACTATAAGTATGTGGTGAGAATGGATACTGTAATGTTTATTTTGGTGACATGTTGTTTATGATAGTGGTTAGGCATGCAAATCTGTATTTCCTTCAAGGCAATGTAGTTGAAAGGTGGAGCTATGATTTCTACAGTTGTTGATGAGAAGAGCTTGACCCATATAACAATTATGGCACATGCAATTAGGGCAGGTTGGTGAGAATGGACTAATAACTTAAAGCAACGGGGCTTGTTGGCGGTGATTAAAATGACAAAGCTAGACTTCTGTGAGCATTGACCCCTATGGGGGAAGCATTAACAAAGTCAATTTTGGTGATGCTACTCATAGCACTGCGGGGATTGTGGATTATATCCACACTGATATTTGGGGACCCTCTAGAGTCGCATCTAAAGGGGTTCCAGGTATTTGTGTCTTTTTATCGATGACTTCAGCCGAAAAGTATGGGTGTACACCATGAAGTATAAGACTGAAGTCATTGATATCTTCAAGAATTGGAAAACTATGATTGGGAAACAAACTGGAAGGGTGATCAAAGTTGTGAGATCTGACCAATGGCGGTGAGTATACCGAGGATTCCTTGAAACAATTTTGTTTGGAACATGGCATTAGAAGGCACTTCACAATGAAGTCGACACCACAACAGAACGAGGTAGCAGAGCGGATGAGCCGTAAAGTGTTGGAGAGAGCACGATGCATGATGTCCAATGCAGGTTTGAGCAGAATATGGTGAACTAAAGCAGTAAACACGACATGCTATCTCATTAAACGCTCTTCTTCATCAACTATTGAGTATCGGATTCCTATGGAAGTATGGTCTGGTATTTCTTTAGATTATTCTAACTTGAAAGTATTTGGTTGTCCAACATATTTTCATGTTAGATGACAAAATTGGAGTAAGGGCCATGAAAACTATTTTTCTCGGTTATCAAGATAATGTAAAGGTCATAGATTATGGTGCCCTGACTTGCAGAAGTTTGTGATTAGCCGAGATGTGAGGTTCCATGAAGAGGCTTAGTTTACATGCAAAGTGTGAGATGCAAAGATGGTTCCTCTATTTGGAGGGTTATAGCTATGATGAAGATGAGGATGCTAGAGATTCTTTGTGGGTGGAGCTTAGAGCTCCTAGATCTCATACTGAGCATGATTTCCTTTTACTGAGAGAAGATGCATGTGGTACATATATGATGCCTAATGAGACAGTGGCAGAAGATGATGTTCCTACTGATAGGGACATGGATCCTACACAACAATAGGTTCAATAGTTTCAAACATTGTCTTTAGCAGCAAGCGAAAAATCCAGAGTCAAACGTGCACCATTTAGATTTGATTATGAGGAGGGCACAATTGCGCATTCTCAATTCTTGATGGGTATGATGATGTTCCTATCACATATACAAAGGCTTTGCGGAGTGTTCACAAAAATGAGTGGAATAAGGCTTTGGATGAGGAAATGTTATCTCTTCAAAAGAATCATACATGGGAGTTTGTGGACACTCCCTAAAAGGAAGGATGCCTATTGGGTGGAAGACGAGATTCCAGATTCCAGGGTACTTTTATAGGTATACGATACAAGGGAAGATTGGTGGCTAAAGGATATGCACAACAAGAAGGTGTGAACTACAAGTAATCTCTTAGTGATAAAACACACTTTTATCCAAATTCTTTAGCTTTAGCAGTGCAGCATGACTTAATGCTTGACCAACTTGATGTCAAGACTGCCTTGTTGCATGGAGATTGGGGAAGGACATATAAATGTCTCAGCTCGACGTATGTCCTGTTGTTGGTAAGATGGAAAATGTATGCAAACTAAAGAAGTTGGTGTATAAGTTGAAGCAATCTTCGAGGCAGTGGAACATGAGGTTTGATACTTTTATGATTGAGGCATGGATATGCGAGGAATCAATATGATCGTTGTGCATTCACGGAGAAGCTCAAGGATGGGTCTCTTGTGTTTTTCTTATTTTATATTGATGACATGCTCATTGTTGCGAAGAGTATGAAATAAATTAATAAATTGAAGTGGAAACTTAGCATGGAGTTTGAGATGAAAGATCTTGGTTCAACGAATAAGATACTTGGAATGACGATAGTGAGAGATGGAAAGAATGGCAGACTTACATTGTCACAGAGACAATATTTAGAGAAGGTTATTCATTGTTTTGACATGGATACATCTAAGCTAGTAAGTACTCATTTGGATGCTCACTTTAAGCTCCAATATAAGTTGTCTCCTGGCACAGAGGATGAGAGGGAATACACATCACATGTTCCCTATGCCAGCGCAGTTGGTAAGTATGCCATGATCTGCAAAAGTTCGAATATCGCTAATGCAATCAATTTGGTTAGAAGGTTTATGTCAAACTTGGGAAAACAACATTGGCAGGCAGTGAAGTGGATATTGAGGTATCTTCGGGGTACGCTGGATGTTAGTTTAGTATATGATAAGGATATGTGTCAAATATGATCTGAGGTTATGTTGATTCGGATTATGTTGCTGATATTGATAGACGCCTATCAACTACAAGTTATTGTTTTTCATTGGCGAGGGTCCAGTGAGCTGGAAGTCTCAATTATAGTCTATAGTTTCTTTGTCTACTACTGTAGCAGAGTACATGACTCAATCAGAGGCGGTGAAGAATCCATTTGGCTTTAAGGCTTGTTAATTAGTGATTTGGGTATTACTTAGGATGACGTGACAATGTTATGTGACTGTCATAGTGTTATCCATTTGGGCAAAGAATCAGGTTCATCATGCCTTGACGAAACACATTGATGTGTGGTATCATTTTATGAGGGTTGTCATCGAAGATGGCGAGGTTCTCTTGGAGAAGGTGGTACTCAAGACAATCTAGCTAATATGCTGACAAAAAACGGTTCCAAGAATCAAGTTTGAGCGTTGTCTCAACTTGACCAGGCTCTCTCAGTGTTGAGGCCCCAAGGGGCATGGCTGTTAGAGGCATGACAATGATTCTCATGACCAAGGATTGGGTCTTTGGGATTTTTCATGCCAAGGGGGAGATGCTTATGTGGTTTGTTTGTGATGCTTGTGTAGTGTCCTGAAATTATTCACCAAGGTGGAGATTGTGAAAACAACATGTGAGCTATTTCTATCTTTGATTGGTTCCCAATTATTTGGGTCTCAAAGTCCTCTACAAACAAGGGCTTCAAGTCCTCTTCTCTCTTTTTAAAAGGCAGCGTACACAACAAAAAGGGGTAGCGTATGTGCGGCGAAAATGTAGTGAGTGCAGCATGAATCGGCATGTGTTCAAGGCGTGAAACAATAACCAAGATCAAAGGTTGAAATTGTTGATTTTGAGTTTTCTTCGTTTGCGCAGTTTCGCCAAATCTTTGGGGTTACTTTTGGGTTCTACTTCCATTGTAGGGGAGGAGTGAAGGGAGGAAGATTGAAAAGAAACTCATGTTGCTTTGTGGTATTGTTGGTGAGATTGGGTAATCTCAAGAATCGTTGCTTAACAACGTTGTAATCTTCAATACTTATTTCACATATCAATAAGATCTAAGAGAGTCATCGTCCATGGAGTAGGCAAAGTCGAACCACATAAATCCTGGTGTGATCTTTAATTTCTGCATATTATTTATTGTTTGCTTATTTCACAGTATTGTTTCTAGTCATTCATTTCAACAACTGGGTCTTAGCCTTGTGTTGGATTTACTTGCAGCAGTTGGTTCTGTATTTGATTGTTTCAGGTTTTTACTACAAAATAGACAATTGTTTCACAATAAAATCCTGTTTTGTTACGAAGAGGACCAAATTGCTTGTAGGAGCACATTTCATTTTCTTATTTTCTTCATTTCCTTAATTAAAAATGGCCATGGCAACTCTTCATTTGATTGTTACTTTCACCATTTTCGTTTTGATTGCCCCATGCTTATCAGTTAGTATCTTTCTTTTACTTTGCATCTCATTTGGATTGTAAAACGTATGGAATTGTTTGTGATGTTGTTTGAAGAACAAAAACAAAATAAGGATACAAAATCAATCCTTTTTTTGGAACATTAAAAGAAAGGGATAACATTTATGACAAAGTTTGAGATACATCTTTCATACCAGCATCATTCCTAATATTCAACCTTTTGTAGTTGCACAAGCTGGGAGAGAATTACTTTGATAAAATTATGTCTCAAGTCCCCCCTGTTTACCCTATGCAAAGTTGGATTCACCACACACTTTATTTAATAAACACATTGTTAGTTTTTATGTGCAACTTTCAATCCTTAAGTGCAAGGAGTGATGCACAGGGTGAACCATTGGTGGCGGATGCGACAGATTCTTCATTTATATCGGTAGGAAAATGTGTCTCCAGAAAATTGTCAGAAGCAATGCCAGGACCTGAATTTGAGTACAACTTGCAACAAATGTGAACTCGACCCAAGCAAAGACTACAAAGTTTGTGTTTGCTTAGACTAAGGTATATGATCTCCTTAAATGTGGTGCATATAGACATCGTCTCATCTTCATTTTGTGATTAATGTACTGGTCACAATTAAATAACTTATTATGTCTCACGTACTATAGCGAGCCTTCCCTCCCCAACTGTCCCTGCGATCAAGGGTGTGATGGAGGGAAGAAATCTCGCATAAATCTTACATGTGCATGGGCTGACTTCTTCAGCACTTGGCTCTGTTTCTGATTTTGCGCAAGTGGATCTCAGAGCTGTCGCCTATGACAACTCTGAGATCCACTGTTCGAACCTTATTGTCCTGGACCAAACTCTAAGACCTGTGCCTTTGTGGCTGGCATGTCTTGGGCCTGGGCGCCTGACTTATGGGATGAAAAATAGTTTTGCACATGGGTCCACTTGGGACTGCAATGCTACGTGCACGACTATGATTGAGTGATTGTTTGATGTCTCATCAGCTACTCCCCCAGTTTATAGGGTTGCGTTCAGTTCCATTAATTTGACGAATTTGGACTGGTGCAGTTGTACTTGGAACCGTCCCCCCTTACTCCCCACGTAACATTTAATGCCTACGCGACAACTGGGTGACATCCTTCTGTGAATCGTCGTGCGTTTTCATAGGGCCAACATTGCCATGAGCATTGTAGATCCTGTTTATCAGATGTGCCTTCCCAACAAATGTATTTTGACCTCTCCAGAGGATGAATGGAGATTTCCATTGGTGGAGTCTCTGAATGTTATAACATTTGTAGCAATGAGTCATGACAAGACATGCTATTGGATGAAGCCACCTGGTTTGGGTAAGCTTCGTGGTTCCTTGGGATATCTGAATTCCTTCTGAGCAAATGACTAGGCTGAAATGTTTCTTTAGGAGACAAGCGTGGTCCTGATTAAGCCAGTGTAGTTCCCTTGGCGAAATAGCCTGATTCGCCATTGATAGCGAAGTCATTGAAGAATGATTTTCGTATAGGCTGGTTGTGTCTTGTGGGTTGCCCGCTTTCTGATTAGGCGTTGGCCTGTTGAAGTACTGCTACTTAGCTCTACAGAGAACTTAAGTGACAGTTGAGTAAACCATATTCTGACTCATTGTTTAATTAAGTTTTGGTGGTCAGAGCGTTGCCATGGTTCGTATGGATTGGAATGATTGAATGCGTTGAGTCATCTGAGAACTGGACTCATTAGCATGTGTTGTGCCTTAGTTCTTGAAGAGGACTAGGCTATCTCCAGACCGGTGAGTTGTCTGTGGAGTAGACTAGCCCATCTGTGATGATTGTCCATGGACCGGATTTAGCATGAAATGGAGTTCCTTGACTCTGAGGCGGACTAGGCCACTTATGCGGAAAGTTGTCATCATCTTGAAAATGATTAGGCTTGGCCATCTGTGCACCATTGTGGTCCCCGTATTCAGATAAGGTTCCATAGAGAGTGGTGAGTTGTCTAGACACTAGATTCGCTCGCTTGCTGTTGACTGTCCATGGACTAGGTCTGGTCAACCTTGGAGTTCTTAGCTCTGAGGCGGACTAGGTCACTTATGCATCAAACCGTCGTTATCCTTAAAAGGACTAAAACGACTTCCCCTCCCCCCTTCACGAGGTTGGCCTACTCATGGATTTGTTCAAGTGTCGTTCCTGGCAGTGGTCTCCTCTGATATTCCCTTCCTCGCTGTCTAAGGGGTACTTGAGGCACAGGTGCTGGGTGGAGACGACTCCTCCACAACCAAGGACGACCCAAGATTACATTGTACTCGGAGTAGGCGTCTACGACTGAGAACTCCGTCATAAGGATCCTTTGTAGGTCTGGCTGCGCTGCGACTACTGGTAGTGTGATTTTTACCGATTGGGTAATAGCTTTCTTCGCTGCAGCCAAACATGGCTTGATTTGAAGGTGTCATCTCTTTTCCATTAGTTGCATTTTCACGAATGCATCTACGAACAATACGTTGAAGGAGCTGCATGTGTCCACTAGTGATCTTCTCACTTCCTAGTTTGCTATCCCTACTAAGATGACTAGGGCGTCGTTGTGTGGGAAGATGACATTCTTCATGCTCGTTATGTGAATGTTAAGCTCGAGGACTTTTTCTCCTCTCGTACATGTTGTACGAGCTGGTATCATTAGTTCAATTCGACCCGCAGCTCCCAAACAATTTCTTCAGTGAGCAATTGAGTACTGACTCTCCTCACTTGTCACGTTGAGGAAAAATACCACATTAAGAGTCATGTCTCATGCGTCTTGTGTTGTTCCATCGCCTTGATGATGCGTCACCCCAAGGTCGATGAAATCATCTCTGGACTAGTACTTGATCTCATATCCGAGGCTCTTGCAATCTTGGTGTCGTGGTCCGTGTCCTGATGATAAGAACAATGCTTACTCTTGTCAAGCTTTGAAGGATCTCCTTTGAGTTTTGATGGCCACTTGATGTCTGCCATTTTTTCATGGCAGACAAAATGTAGGGTAGACCAGAATTGAACGAGGTTTGGTGGGGTAAGTGAAGCCGTTGGGCTTGAACAATTTTGTTTGGCTAGAACCCCATGATTTTCGCCACATTTTCGCTTAGAATTGTCCCATTTCATCCCTGTCCTTGGCTCTGGAAGGGTGCTTTGGCTCGCTTCTTCCCCTCATGACAACCAACATTTCTTCCAGACTGATGTACTTCTGGGTGCTCCTTAGCAATCCCACCATATTTGTAGGGAGCTCCAAGGTGAGGTAGTTGTAAATCTGACCTCCTCGGAGGCCTGAGGTGAAACAGTGACTGATGTGTCTTCATTGCACCCATTGATCAAGGTCAGCTCATCATTGAAATGAGTGACGTGTTCCTTGAGGGTATATCTCTACTTTTACTTGAGATTCAGCAGGTAGTGTGACCCCTTTCTAATCCGTTGGCTCCAAATGAATCTGGTGATGAATGTCTTTGCCAGGTTCTGGAATGATCGAATGAACCTGGGCTGGAGACTGTGGAACCAGATCAGTGCAACCTTCTTTAAGCTGGTGGGAAATGTTCGACACAAGATGACCTCTGATCTTTTCTGAGTACCATCACTTGGTAATAATGGTATAGTTGATCTAACGGATCCAACATTCCATCATAGGACTCGAGCTTTGGTCGGACGAACTTCTTAGGAAGAAGGGCACTCGTGATCTCTTCTGAGAATAGAGGAACCGTGAGATCATATAATACATCAGGGTCAGATGCCCCTAATCATAGCAGATTATCGACCATGGTCCTATTAATCGTTAGGGTGTGGTCCCTATGGCCTACTCCTGGGCCTATTTTGCAGACTCTTTGTTCTTTTGCAAGGGGTTTTCACCCTCCTGGGCATGTTTTGAGCCTTGAGGTCCTCCCGGATCTTGGTTGGCCTTAGATCGTTGTTGTCCTTTTCAAGTCATACTTTCCACCACCCTTATTAACTGGTCTAGGAAGAGCAGGATCAGACTCATGTCAGAGGCAGTCGCGGTCGCCTTTGTGACTTGGCCGTTCAGCCTCCTCGATCAGATTGATTCTGCTCAGTGGCTGGACTTCACTGGCCAAAGCTTCATTTGGCTCGGCTCGAGATCTGGTGTTGGTGACCATTTCTCGATACTTTGCACAACTTAGAAAGAACTCTGTAAGTTTGTTTTATGGAAATTTATTGTTGTCTTCCCCACGGACGACACCAAACTGATGCGTTCACATCTATCCTTGCCAATTTCAATATCTGACCTGCAAAATTGAAGGCAGCGTTAATCCCAGGAATCTCGATGCTTAAGTCAGATACCGGTTCGAGAAAGAGTGAAGACTGAATGTAAATTGAAGTGTGTATACTTGTGTATATGTGCGTGTACCTTTTTTTTCTCATTTCACTAACCCTTATAGCGATCCTTCCCTCCCCAACTGTCTCTGTGATCGAGGGCGTGATGGAGGCATAAGATCTTACATGTGCATGGCTAAATTCTTTAGCACTTGGCTTTGTTTAAGACCTAATAAATGATTGGGCTATAGCTGATTTCGTGCGAGTGAATCTAGGGCATGTGATAGATCTGAGATCCATGTTTGGGCCTTAATGTCCTGAGCTAAACCCTAAGACCTGTGCCTCTGGGGCTGGCTTGTCTTGGGCATGGGCGCCTGACTTACGAGTTGAGTAAAAGTCTTGCGCATGGGTCCGCGTTGAAGCCTTTTACGTGCTAGGGTTAGCCATGCTACGTGTACGGTTGATTGAGTGACTGTTTGATGTCTTATCAATGATGATCACCATAATAAACATGTGCATTCATTCAAAACACAATGACTTGTTAACACCACATCTTCTACTGTCCCATACCATCTTTTTTTTCGCACACCACCAATAAAAAAACACTCTAACTCAAACACTCTATTTCTTCTCATCTTTTCCTCCCTCTCTTCCCAACTCTTCTCCATCAAGCATCACCATCCCGCTGGCAGCACCACTACCACACCACACCCTACCACCGGCGGCCAGCCCGCACTACCTCCTTTTTCACTTCATATCTTCATCTTCTACTATCTTCCTCATCTTCTTATTTCTTCTTCTCATTTTTTCTTCTCTTCTCTCTGTTCTTTTTATTCCCCATTGCCCTCTCAGAGGACTTTGCGAGGAGGGGTTCCCCACTCACGGCGGCCTTTGGAAGGGCAAAAATTTGCCCTCGTAGAAGTCTCCGCGAGGATGGGTTCTCCATTCACAGGAGCCTCTACAAGGGTAAAAAAATTGCCTTCGCAAAGGTTGCCACTAGTGGGTAACCCATCCTCGCAAGAAATAAAAAGGAGAAGAATGAGGCAGTGGCAGGGCATGGTGGTGCGGCCAGCGGTGACGAGCGTGACATTTTGGTGTTGCAGCATGGTGGTGGTGTTTGATGAAAAAGATGAGCAGAGAAGTAGAAAAGTGGAATTTTATTTTTATTTTTATTTTTATTTTTTATTCAGAGAAAGATAGAACAGAAAGGAAAGAAAAAACATTGCATAAAATGTTTTTTTTAAAACTTGGTGGGCCAGTTGTGACTGGGTGTGGCTTGGTAGTGATGTTTGGCTAGGTAATGGTGCTTGATAAATAAGAGAGGAAAAAGAGGGAGGGAGGAAGAGAGGAGAAAAAGAAGGGCATTTGATTGAAGTTTTTTTTTAATTGGTGATTTGGGAAAGAATGTGGTGTGGGGATAGTTAAAGATGTGTTAAAAAGTCAGTTGCCATTCACAAAATCTGTACTATTATAACGACAGTTCCCTGAAAAGAACAGTTCTTATGTCTTCAACTTGATTTTAGGTTCCAGAAATGCCTTCCAAACTCTTTGTTATTTACGTGAAAAGTCAAAAGAAAATAAAAATAAAAAGGGTGTTTATGTAATTTAGTGTAAAAAACTATTAAACGTTTTTTTTACTATTTTAGTCTCACATATTTAAATTATTTACAATAAAAACTAGCCCCTTAAATATGCCTAAGCCTCTCATCATCATCATCATCGTCATCAAAGCCCATTCTCGATATTTTCAGGGTCGACTACATGGATTTTGGTTCTCCAAGTAGCGCGGCCTTCCCGCATATCCTCGCCTAATCCAAGCTCAATGATGTCTTCATTCACCGCCTTCATCCAAGTTTCAACGTTCGTCTCCTCCGTACACCCTCCATTAATTTGCCAATCTAGACATTTTCTAATTGGCATCGTGCCTGGTTTTCCTCCGCACGTGACCAAACCAAGTTAAACGCATCTTTTCTAATTTTGTCCTTTATGGGCGCTACACCTAAGTGTCTCATAATTCTTTCATTCATAATTTTATCCTTACGGGTTTTACCACACATCCACCTTAACATACGCATTTCTGCTGCTGCCATCCTATGCGTATGTTGTCCCGTAGTAGCCCAACATTCTGAACCATATAGCATGGCTGGTCGAACAATTGTCTTATAGCATTTCCCTTTTAGCCTTGCAGCATCCTTTCTATCGCATAATACTCCTGACATCATTCTCCATTTAAGCCAACCAACTTAAATCCTATGGTCTACATCTTCTCCAATAGCCCCAGTCTTTTGAATTATAGATCCTAGATATCGAAAAGCCTCAGCCTCTGGGACCTCCACACCTTTGATCTCAATTACATTACTCTTCCATTGTGATTCACAACCAAAGCTGCACACTAGATACTCCGTCTTTGAACGACTAATTCTAAAACCCTTACTCTCTAAAGCCTCCCACCACCTATCTAATTTCTGACCTAAACCTTCATTAGTCTCATCAATTAAGACAATATCATCTGCAAATAACATGCACCAAGGTACATCTTCTTGCATATGTCTCGTCAACTCATCCATGACCAAAGCAAAGAGTTATGGACTTAAGGCCAACCCTTGATGTAGTCCTACTGACATTGGAAATTCACTGGACATCCCACCCACTGAGCGAACACTTGTTATAGCCCTTTCATACACATCCTTAGTGATATCGACAAAACATTGAGACAATTTCTTCCTTTCAAACACCAACCAAATTAACTCCATGGGGACCTATCGTAAGCTTTCTCTAGATCAATAAAAACCATATGCAAACTCTTATATTCCTCTTGATATTTTTACATAATTTGCCTAAGCAAGAGATGGCCTCCGTAGTAGACCTACCCGGCATAAATCCAAATTGATTCTCCAAAATTGTTGTTAAACTCCTAAGTCTTTGTTCTATAGCTTCTCTCCCAAAGTTTCATCGTATGACTCATAAGCTTTATCCCTTTATAGTTCGAGCAATTCTGAATATCTTCTTTGTTCTTATAAATTGGTTCCACAATGTTATGCCTCAACGAATTTGACATTTTTCTAATTTCCAAAATCCTATTAAAGAGCTTAGTTAGCCATTGAATTTCATCTTCTCCCAGACATTTCCACGCTTCAATTGGTATATCATCCGGTCCAACTGCCTTCCCTATCTTCATTCTTTTTAAATCTCCCCTCACTTCTGTGGCACTAACTCTGTGATGGAACACGCGATGTCTCCCTTCTTGCGAAGCATACCCCTCCAAGTTTAACTCCCCTACATATGTTCCATTGAGTAGGTTGCAAAAGTAATCCTTCCATCCATCTAAAATAGCTTTATCATGTATTAAAACTCTTCCATCCTCATTCTTAACACACTTAACATGACTCAAGTCCCGAGTTTTTTGTTCTCTAGCTTTAGTTATCTTGAAAATATCTTTCTCCCATTCCTTTGTACCTAGCCTATTATACAGATCATCATATGCCCTCTTCTTAGCTTCATCTACTGCTTTACTACCCAACTTCTTAGCTTGCTTATAAAGCTTATAAGACTATATCTCTTTGCCACTCCTTAAAACATATTTTCTTTTCCACAATGGTTTGTTACACATCAGCATTCCACCACCATGTCTTCTTATCCATATACACCCCCTATTTTGACCTATCATAACTCTTCTTTCACACATCTTCTTATTCGGTTTGTCAAATGTTCAAAAAGATCTGCGCTACTAGTCTTATCCTTTGGTTCTAGATTCTTCCAACCCTCTTAAACTGATTGCCCATCCAAAATCTTCTTTCTAAATTTTTGGCACACATCTCCCTGTAAGGTCCATCACTTAATTCTTGGTCCAACCCGTTCTTTAGAAGTACGACCTCTACTCTTAAGACAAAAATCGAGGACTACAAGCCTATGCTGTTTGTCAGGCACTCCCCTAGTATAACCTTAAAATTTTTACACCTACATAAATCATGTCTCCAAACAAGAAAATAATCAATTTGACTTCTATTGTGCCCAATCACAAAGGTTACCAAGTGATATTCCTTCTTCTTATAAAAAGTATTCACGATCCCAAAATCAAGAATAGAAATCCCCATAGTGTTTTGATCCCCAAAGCCTTGACCTTCATGTACCCTCTCATACCCAACTTTATCCTTACTGACATGGCCATTCAAATCCTTACCTAGGAATACCCTATCGAAAGAGGGGATCCCAAGAACTAACTCCCCTAAAGAGTCCCAAAAACCCTTTTTAGCCTCCTTGTCTAAACCCATTTGGGGTGCATACACACTAATAACATGCACTATCTCTAGGTCTAAAACTAATTTAATACTTATGATTCTATCCCCAAACCTCCTAGCGTCGATTACTGCATCATTAAAAACTTTATCTACCACTATTCTCACCCGGTTCCTAGTTCCATCTTTACCAGAATCGAAGAGTTTGAACCATCCTCCTAAATCTTTAGCCTCGCTCCCCTTCCACTTTGTCTCTTTGGAGACAAACTGATAACATCATAATTAGGCTATTTTTAGTACCATATTTCTATATGTATATTTGGCTATTACTTGTTAATTATGGCACTAATTGTTATTTTTGTGTTTGTGTAATTTTCAATTACAAAATTCCAAAATAGAAGGTAAGTGAAGCAAATTAGCAATTTAAAAATACTAATTGCAAAAGGAAACCAAGCAAGGAAGGAAACTGAGAAGAAACAATTATAAAAGGGACAATACCTGCATTGAAGCAAACACCCACCCATAGCCTCCACACGCTTGCAACCACAACAAGTCGTCACCCATCCATAGCCCTCCTCACGCTTGCAATCACAAACAAGCCATCACCCATCCTCTGCCTCCCCTCCTCGCGACATCAACTACACCACTACCAACATCCATATCTTCCACTGTTCATCACAATCACACAACCCTAAACCCAATCGAAACCCATCGTCCTCCACAGCCATCACCGCCAGCAGCCCAACATCGCCTTTTCAATCTCTTCGTTTCTCTCCATTAGAATTCCTCATCGCAATCTAGCCAAACACAACAGTCCATCACCAACATCAATCCTCTTCATTTGCCAACCCACCGTCACCGTCTTTGTCCACCAATTCACAGACCACCATCAATCCACCATCGCCAGCAGACCACAACCCACCTTTCTCTCTTCATTCTCCTTCTCACTTGATCTCTCTCTCAGCAGGTTGTCGTCCTTCCGTCACCACACACTTGCAGTCCCTCTCGTTGGCTAACTACCCTCGTTCATCTCTTTGTCTGTCTGATTTCTCTCTTATAAGAGCAGAAAATCATATTGATGAAGAGAAAATAGATCGCGAAGAAGAGTTATTTCTCTTCATCCCACTATCCGCACCCCAAAGACTTTCTCTTCCACCACGGATCAGGCGACAACGTTGTTCATCTCTAAACCTCTATTTTTCTTATTTTTAGTTTGATAATTAATTATGTATTATTGTTTGAACATAATTAATATGTTTAGTAAACTTCTCTTAGCTAGGGTGGATTCGAAACCCCAAACATGTGTTTTATGAATTAATTGAATTTAATCTTCCTGCTATTAGTGATGGTTTTTGTTTTAACTGCTTTATAGAAAACTTTTCTTTGTATGTTTGTTAAGGTGGGCCAACTTAGTAAGCATGCTAGGATTTGGGGCTAGAGTATAGCCAGAATTTCACCTAATTGTTATAATCTTGTACTCACAAATAGTAAATACTAAGGAATGTTGGTAAGGTTAAATAAAACCCTAGGTAAGAACAAGATGTTGATCATACTTGTAGTTACCTAGTCAGTGTTCATATTTTCCACAAAAACTTAATGATATTGGATTGTTTATCTAATTGCGATTCCTGATTAGATAGCATGATAAGAATAGTTTGAAAGCGACGCTACGTTTAATTCAATGAACTTGGAAACATAATAAGATTAATGCAGTGTTGATCACGGTTAATCTTGGAGTATTGTCTCTCACGAGTTAGCAAGTCATTATTGAAGATTGATTTAGGAGCATATATTTGGCGTTTGAAGATAAACCCTTAGCTAATTTCTCATCTTTTCAATCCCTTTAGTTTATTATCTTTATAATTATTTTCATAGTTTAACTTAGAAAATCCAATCCCCCAATATTTACTTAATTAAGTTGTTGTTGTCTCTTAGTTATTCTTAGTGTTAATTGGCAAGCCCTCTAATCCTTATACCAGAATGATCCCTACTTATTCTATACTTACAATCACAAAAACAATGTATAAAAGTTGTTGCCTACTAAAAATAGCGCTATCAATTTTTGGCGCCGTTGCCGGGGATTAGTAAAATTGTTAATTACTTCATTATTTATTTATTTATTTATTTATGTATTTTTGTGATTTTTTTCTTTATCTCAAAGTACTAGTTCATGCGGCAATAGGAGATCCAGCAAAAACTTATTAGAGTATGATTCAGAGCTTGAAAAAACATGTTTAGAAGACGAATGAGATAAACCAAAAGAGTCACAAACGTGTGAATCTGAATTAGAATTTGAATATGAAGAGTTCGACATGGGAGACAATAGATCTATTAAAGAACTTTCGGCATCCACCTTGGACAATGCCACACCCATGTGCATTCAGTATCCAACAAAACACATGGCGAGACATAATCATTCAAGCTGAAATCCAGTTTACTTCATCATATTTCGAAGTATCATGGTATTTTATGGAGGATCCAAATAAACATTTAAAGGATTTGAAGTTGTATGCTCCAGTATGACGCCAATGATTGTGGATGAGAACGTCCTGAAGCTGAGAGCATTTCCCTTTTCTCTGGCTGATAGGGCTAAAGATTGGCTCTATGAACTACCTTCCAAAACAATATAATTCTTAGGATAGCATGAAGAAGGTGTTTCTTGATAAATTCTTTCCCAACTTCCAAAATTATCTGTTGATGAAGAAAATCAGTGGTTATACATCAAAGTCCAAGAGGAATCATATCCAGTTTACTATGAGCGCGTCAAAACTCTCATAGCATCATGTCCGCAGCATCAGATGAAGGAGGAGCTTCTGATTCAATACTTTTATGGAGGGATTGCTTCCTCTTGACGATAGATGTTAGATGCAGCGGCAAGAGGAGCTTTGGTTGATAAAAACTCTAGCAGCAGCAAATACTTTGATTGCAAACCGAGCCTTAATGCCCAGTAGTATGAAGGAATTGGAGAGCCTTCACGCCAAGTCAATTGAGGTAATTATTAATTCTAGTTTGGAAGCTCAAATGGCTAATCTTACTTCACTTGTGACTCAGGCTTTAGGGAAGCCAAATGTGCTAGGAGTTGCACAAGTTTGTTGCGTGTGTACTCAACCAGGACATCCATCTGATCAATGTTATCAACTTATTGAGAATGGCGGTTGGGAGAATGTTAACGCAGTAGGTTTTCAGGGGAAACATCACTATATGAATAACCCTTATTCGAACACTTACAATGAAGGTTGGAGAAATCATCCCAACTTTGATGGAGAAATTCATAACAAACCTCAACACAAGCTTCGAATCGACACCCCCTAGTTTCTTCTAAAGGCCGCCAGAACCACCTCAGTACAACTCGGGTATGCCCCTTAATTATGATGAGATTTTGAAATTGTTAAACTATTTCTCAACAGAACCAATCAAAAGTATAGCATTTTTGAAGCTACAAATGGAAAATAGTTGAGTTTATTGGACAAATTCGTGCGAGCAAGGAAAATTTCCTGGCTCTACCATTCCAAATTCGAAAGGCCGGTTTGAAACCGCAAAAGAAATTACATTGAGGATGGTATGAAAATTGAGAATGAGCCAATAATCCCTAAATAGAGTTGAAATAGGGAAGCTGAGTTCCAAAAGGATGATCTAGTCATCATTGAGACACAAAGCTCTAAGGTAAGAAGGTGAGCATTCCAAATTCAGTTTCTGCTAATATTTCTCCACCTTTTTGTGCATTTTCTAGGTAGGTTGCCAAATCTAGGAAAGATGAACGGATAAGGAAATCTTTGAAAACCTTCCGAAAGTCCAAGTCAATATTCCACTTCTTGATGCTATTAAGCAAGTGCCTAAGTATGTAAAAAAATTTAAGGAGCTTTGCACAACAAAAAAAACGACTTCGAGACGGAAAGGTAGTTAAGATGAGTGAGAATGTTTTCGCAGTTCTTCAAAGGAAATTGCCGCCGAAATGTAAGGATACGGTTAGTTTCACTATCCCTTGTGTTATCGGTTAATACTAAAATTGAAAATGCAATGCTAGACTTAGGTGCTTCAATTAATGTTATGCCGTATTATATTTATCGATCTATGAATCTCAGGAAGTTAAAAAATAGATGGTGTTATTATTCAATTGGCTACCGTTCTAATGCATATCTCGAGGTTGTTGGAAGATGTGTTGGTGCAGGTTAACTATTTGATATTCCAGCAGATTTCTATGTGCTTAAGGAGTCGTTCTTTCCAGCCTGGTCTTGGCACCTGGACCTCTTGGTCATGTGAGAGTGGGATGGTATTGGGCACGTGAGAGTGGAGAAAATGGGAAGGGAAACAAAACTCAGATCTCCTCTCTCTCGATGAATCAAATCTCCTCTAGATTATTATCAGCCTGGTAGGCAGAGAAACCATTTTTGTTTGAATCAGAAGATCAAGAGTTGTTACTCTAGCGTGTGGATCACAAATGATTCCATTCCAGGAGCACTGACTACTTGAACCCGAAGACCAATTCATTAAGAAATCACTAGGATCGCTCTGGATAGAAGATTGCTTGAAAGCCATCAAAGTCGCCACATCATTGTTCTGCGGTGCAGCAGCAGCAGAGGAAATGTTGTTGATAGAAGAATGAAGAGAAAGCAAGAGATTTCCATTGTTGCTATTTGGAGAAATATGTCAAGGGTCCTATTCATTAAGACCATAGCTTTTAACTCATTTATCACGCAGTGATTATGTAGTACCCTTGTGCGAAAAGGCTAGTTAAGAGTGAGAACGCTCCAGAGTCCTTAATATCTGAGAATATCTATGTACCTTTTCTGAAGCTTGTTGGATGGTGCAGCAAGTGTTGGAATGGTGGAGGCTTTGAAAGATCAAGGTATCTACAGGTGGAATTATGTGTTCAGATCAGTTAACCACATGCAAAAACCAACCTTATATCTTATTTACAAGTTAAAAGAGTGGTCTACTTCAGCCTCTACTTCTGCAATTGGGAAGAAATTGAGTCAAGAGAAGATTAAACAATCAGAGGAGTCTTTGAGAAAAGTTATGTATTGAGTTGTTGGTCCTAATTGATCTAAGAAATGTTAGTTTTAATTTGTAAATACATAACAAAACTTACGAACTAGTCAAAATCTTGTTGTCCCATAATCTTGTCTATTCTATTATACCCTTGGATAGTATAGTTTTGATTCTTTGAATCACAATCAATGGCTACCATAATCTAATAAAATACGAACTCACCAAACAATCAACAAACTTCTATATTGCATATAACAATGTATTTCATATAGAAGTACACAACATTTACCATGATGATCCCAGGTCACCAGTAGCAAGCACGGCAACATGTTCACTCCCCTCCAAGACTCCAAGCTTGGCCTTTTCCTAGGCAATGTCAGAAGCCTTTGAGGGAGAGTGACCAATTAGTGCCTTAATCAAACAAACCCACCCCATACTCCATTTTCTCAAGGCATCACTTCTCCATTCTCCCCAAGTGCTCATAGCATATATACTTACATTGAGTAACCCAATGTTAGGCTAGATGCCCTTGAGGGAGAGGGACAACCAATATGCCTTGTACAATTTTCACATCTAACCAATCATTCATTGGTCTTGCTCATTTTACATTGGACCTAAGACATTCTTATATAAGACCCTCATCAAACACTAAAAGTAAGAGCAAAAAACAAAAGAAAGCAAGTCAACAGGCAGTAAGGATATCATATCTGTGACAATTGACATTAGCCGTGAATCAAGATCTCAATAGTTGAGTTTGGCCCTTGAAGGTTTGACGAGTCACTTGTAGGTTTGACGAGTCACTTGTGTGAGAAGAATAAAATCTTATAGGCATCTCATGAACTATATCCAAATCACATTATGGATCTTACTATCCAGTGGTCTTTGATCACACCATATCCATTCACATTCTCTGGAGAAATTCTTTTTGACATTCTTCAATCCTTCTTCCGGCATCACACCATATTTGTCAGAATGAGACCTGTAAAGACCAATTTGTTGCTTAATTGGTTAGAGCTAAAAATCTCCATGTTCTCTTTGCAAAATCAAAATTCGTCTATCTATTTTCATTATATTAGATTTAACAAAACTCTAATTCAATCTGATAACCAATTTGAATTAGATGTTTATATATGAATAAAAAAAAATTCAAATCCAAATCCGATTTTATCATTATCAAAACGAGTTTTCAGATAAAATCCAATCCGTAAACAACCTATATAAGTGTGAGGTTTTGCCTCAGGTACACAAGCTAATTGCATAGATGAGCTTGAGAAATCAATTCCAAAAAATCACTTCTATATATCAAAAAATAAATAAATAAACAAAAACAAGGAACAAGGATTCTGACAATTTCAAAAACTTTGTAATATATAATTACAAAATGTGGAAGAGGAGATAATTCTCTTTGATCAAGCAATCACTTGGGCTTCAATCTAATTAGGACCCCAGCAACTCAAATACATGACTTTCCCTCAAAGACTTCTCTGATTGCTTCATCTTCTCCTGACTCAATTTCTTCCCAATTGCATAAGTAGAGGCTGAAGTAGACACTCTTTTAGCTTGCAAATAAGATCTGAGATTGGTCTTTGCATGTTGGTTAACTGATCTGAACAAATAATTCCACCTGCAAATACCTTGCTCTTTCAAAGCCTCCCACTCCACCACTTGTTGCCACCATCCAACATGCTTTACCTGCTGATGAACTCATTTTTTAGCCATCTTCAGAGTCCTAGCAAATGCCTAACAAGGAAAAAAATTTATGACAATTTTGCTGCAATATAAGACCTTGATAGTGGTCATCAGTTGTCCCACAGAAACCCCTTTGCAATCAAAAGCATATGTTGCCCACACACGAGCGATCCCCAGCTCAGCAATGAGACATATTATTAAGAACAAGAAGCAAATCGAGCTCTCTCTGATTTTCTCCAAATCGATGTGGTCGATTCTCCTCTCGAGTTTTTGAGCCAAAAACAGATTCTGAGCCAAAACCAGATCTGTGGTTTTACCTTTACTTTTTGGAGTCAAAACCTTTCTCTGATTTTGGAGCATGATTGATTTTGCACGTGCCCAAGAGGGTTCATGGAGAGACTGGGCGCCAATACAAGGCCGGGTAGAATTTTTGGTGCTTAAGACGAAAGATTCAGAATTTTCAGCACCTTTGCCTATTCTTTTAGGGCTCCCCTTCATGAAAATTGCAAAGATATATATTGATGTGCATGCGGGGAAACTGACTATGAAATTCAATGGCTATGTAATTGGCTTCAACATCTTTGAAGCCACGAGATATTCGACTAAAAATCATTCTTGTTTTTCTATTAATGTGAATGACAATTTGGCCCAGAAATTGTCAGACGTCATAAACGAGGATGAACTTGAGATCACCATCACTACTGTCGTTGGATATGAGAGCAATAGAGCTCTTTATGACACAAAGAAGCGGAAGAAATTTTAATTGAATGAGCTCAAAAAGATTCAGGATGAGGCCTATGATAGTAAAATCAATTATAAGGAGAACACCAAAAATTTTCATGATCAGATGATCCATAGAAATAATTTTGTCGTTGGAAAGAAAGTCTTGTTTTTCAATCGTGTCTTAGAATTGGTAAGTTATGTTCTGAATGGGTTGGTCATTTTATTGTTAATAATGTTTTTCCCCATGGTGTTATACATATTAAGAGTGTCACAATCGGTAAGGAGTTTAAGGTGAAACATCATCGACTTAAGCCCTATTATGAGTCATTTGTCGAGCATGATGTGGAGGGCCTATCACTCCATGTTCCCACTTATTCTGAGGATTTATTGGAGATAGCATCAGGCTGCACGTCGTTAAAACGAGCGATTCTTGGGAGGCAACCTAATCATATTTGTTTTCTCTGTCCCTTTATTTATTTTTGTTATTTTTTTGTTGTTAGTAGTTTGTTTTTTCCTCTTTAAATTTTTTTCATTGCATGTGCTATAATCTATTAACATTGAGGACAATGTTAGACTTAAGTGTGGGGGGAACAAAACGTTGTTTTTATTTTGAAAAAATAATATATAATTTAACAAATAAAAAGTGTCAGTCCATTAAAAAAAATGTTGGTTTTTATTTTCTTTGTTGGTATTAGTATCATTAAAAAAAATTATAGTTGTTTTGAGTCTTAAGATACTTTCCAACACAATGATGAAATTTGGTTTTTAATTGCATGACTTTAAGGTGATTTATAAGCATGAGTTAAGATCTAATATTATTCTTTGGTAAATGTTTATTCTTGGTTATCATATGCAAATTCACATGTAATCAACTTAGTAATTGGTACTCACAACATGCTTAATTGAATTTAATTCATTATAACCCATATGTGAGTTTTGAGCCTATTGTTCCTTTGATTTTGGGAGTTTTTAGTTAAGTCATCTTTCCTTTCTTTTTGTCAATAATAATTCGTTGCATAATCTCAATTTTGTTTGTTTTAGTTGCTACTTGGATTGCTTTCATAATTAAGAATTAAACACTATAACTTGTATTAATTTCGTTCAAAGCATCATATTGAATTTCATAACATGCTTGACATGATAAAGTAGTTCCACCATTGCCAAATAAGCATGATCCATGATATATGTCCTTTAGGTTAACTCTGTTTCATAAGATTCTTAGTAAATGTAAAATTTATGTTTCAAGCAAAGATGACTCTGTCTTTTGTTCTTCATGTTGTTTAGGAAAGATACATAGATTTCCATTTTCTAGTTCATCAACTGTGTACAACACACCCTTAAAACTCATTCATACAGGCTTGTAGGGTCCTACTTCTACTGTGTCTTCTTCTGATTACAAATATTACATTCATTTCATTGATGCTTACAGTAGATTCACTGGCGTATATCTCTTACAAAATAAATCAGATGTTTTTCCTATTTTTCTCAAGTTTAAGTCACAGGTAGTAGAACTGGAATTTGGTCTTCCTATTAAGTGTGTTCAGTCTGACTGAGGTGGAGAATACAGATCTTTCTCAAACTTTTAGCTCAAAATGGTATTCTTCATCATTTGGCTTGTCCAACAACTCATCAACAAAATGGTGTCGCTGAGAGGAAGCATCGACATATAATTGAGTCTGCTCTTACTCTTCTTGCTCATGCTTCTCTTCCTTTAAAATTCTAGGATGAAGCAGTTAGAACTTCTGTTTACCTTCTTAACAGAATTCCTTCTTCTGTTTTGAAAGGTCTCTCTCCTTTTGAAACTCTTTATCACAAAGCTCCAGATTACAATACCCTCAAGGTGTTTGGTTGCTCTTGTTTTCCCAATATCAAACCATATAATACCCATAAGCTTCAATATAGATCTGTTGAATGTATTTTTCTTGGTTATAGTATACAACACAAAGGATATAAATGTTTGTCCCCTACTGGCCGTATATACATCTCTAGAGATGTGGTGTTCAATGAGAGTCCATTTCCACATCAAGTGTTGCGTCCTTCTTCTCTTAAGTCTACTTCTCTATTTCCTAATTCTACACCTGCATCCATCCCACTTTCTGCCACATCTACTGTCAATACTGCAAAGCCAACTACTCCAATACTGCAAAGTCCTACTACCAATAAGACCCCTTTGTCTCATAAGTCTTTGTCATCTGGTGATAGTCATTCACTCTCTAGCCCATTGGCTTCTTTTCCTAATCAAACCGGCCACCTTACATTGCCTCCCACTAATGTATCTTCCAGTCCAGTGGTTTCTTTATAGTCTCCAGTTGTACCTACTGCACTTCCCTCTGGACATCAGATGGTGACGAGATATAAATCTGGTATATACAAACCTAAGGTTTTTATGGCTTCTGCTGAACCATCTAGCCTGAATGAGGCTTTAACCACTCCTCATTGGCTCTCTGCTATGCAAGATGAATATATGGCTCTGCTACGCAATAAGACTTGGTTTTGGTGGATCTTCCACACCATAGAAGTATTGTTGGTTGTAAATGGATCTTCAACGTCAAAGAAAATTCAGATGGCACAATTCAGAAGTATAAAGCTCGCTTAGTAGCTAGGGGCTTCAACAAATTGCTGGCTTTGATTATGAAGAGACTTTCAGTCCTGTGGTTAAACCTTCTACAATCAGAGTTATACTCTCTATTGTAGTCACATATTTGTGGTCAGTATTTCAATTGGATGTCAACAATGCCTTCTTAAATGGGGACTTACAAGAAGAGGTTTACATGATGCAACCTCCTGGGTTTATAGATCCAACTCGTCCCAATGCAGTTTGCAAGCTTACCAAAGCCATCTATGGTCTAAAACAGACTCCTAGAGCTTGGTTTGACAAGCTAAAGCACACTCTTATCAGATTTGGCTTTACAACAACTAAGTCAGACTCATCCCTTTTCATCAGACACTCGCCATCTCCTATATTCATCTTGGTGTATGTTGATGATATTTTAGTCACTGGTTCAAGCTCTTCAGACATTTCTGAGTTGATATCTCAGCTGAATGCTCAATTTTTTTGAAAGAATTGGGACTGGTTCATTACTTTCTTGGAATTCAAGTTCAACACACTGTCGATGGACTGTTTTTGTCTCAATCTAAGTACATTCATGACATTCTTTATCGTGCCAAGATGAAATTTGCAAATGGTCTGCCTACTCCTATGAGTGGTGGTGAGAAGTTGTTAGCCACAGGGAGTGATCCAGTCCAAAATGTTCAGTTGTATGAGAGCATTGTTGGAGCTTACAATATGTCACCATAACCAGACCTGAGATTGCATACTTAGTTAATAGGGTTGTCAGTTCATGCAAAACCCTCTTGAGTCTCATTGGCGAGTGGTTAAGAGGATCTTGAGGTACCTAAAGGCTACATCAACATTTGGACTTCACATGGTTCCTACTCCTTCTCTCAAGTTGGCAGGGTATTGTGATGCTGATTGGGCATCTGATCCAACAGATAGGCATTCTACATCAGGTTATTGTATGTATTTAGGCTCTAATCTCATCTCATGGTCCTCTAAGAAACAAAGCATTGTATCTAGAAGTAGTACTGAGGCTGAATATAGGAGTTTAGCTTCAGTTACGGCTGAGTTGTCATGGCTACAATCTCTTTTCTCTGAGTTAAGGATTGGTTGTGCGCCTCCTACTATCTGTGTGATAACATGAGCGCTGTCCTGCTGAGTGCCAATCCAGATCTTCATTCCAGGACCAAACATATTGAGTTGGACATCTATTTTGTGCGTGAAAAGGTTGCTCACAGGCTCATTAAAGTTCTTCACATTTCTGCAGTGGATCAAGTTGCTGATATTTTACAAAAGCTCTTGGAACTTCCAGATTTTTGTTGTTACGTGACAAACTAAGTGTTATTAATGGTTCTACACTTAGTTTGAGGGGGATGTTAAGCATACTCAGCAAAACTAAGTTTGTTAGCTAGTTTGTTAGCTTAAGCTGTCATTCTGTTTTGACAGCCACTTCAATTGTCTAGGTGTCTATATAAAGTAATGTACAATGAACATTTTAACAATCAATGAAACGATATAGAATTCTTTCTCATAACTTGTCTTAGAACTTGACACTTTGCAACTGACTCTCTTCCCACTTCTGCTGCACCAGGGAGACTGCTTAATTGGGAACTTTACCAGACCCCTAAGGTTTGAGTTTCGGTTACAACCACACCAGTCCTATCCATGTAATCGTGCACCCATCGACCCAAACTTAATGCGCCGGCTTGCGAAGCACACACTGATAGAATATTCACAAAAGTAGCTTCATTTTGCTTAGCTTCTTCTCCTCTAATCATCTCCTTAAACATCCTAAATGCCTCCTCTTCAATATACCCTAAACATGACGCAAATGTTTTCTTCATTTTTCAATACTGGAACCATAATCCAGTATGATTCAATATAAAAGTTGAGACTCAATTTAGGTTGGTGTATATATATAGATAAGAGAGTTTAGATTCATATCACCTCCGGTGAATTTTCCATAGCATCCGCTTATGAAGCCTTGAGGGAGAAGGGTCAGAAATCTTTGAGACAATTTCTCTTTAGTGTATGTTGTATATAGTTGCTTCTGTATGTGTGCATCTTAACCAAGCACAATTCCTTTTTCTTGCCCCTTCAAGTATATCTTTGCAAACCCCAACTAAATTTGCTTCCATATGTGTCTTAGACCAACTTTACATAATGCTTTACGACTTGATTACAAACTTTAAAAAAATGGGTAGATTATGAACTTTCACCAAAGCATTTTTGTTGACGGGACTTGAGCCTTTTAACCCTTGCACAGTTGAGCAACATCACTATATATTACTTTATGACATTCCAGCAGCAAGGAGGTACCACAAATTTTTTTAAACCATAACCTTGGTTTTCTTTCTAATATATATGTATATATATGATCATGATTGTAGGAGAGAAAATTTTCAAGACTACTTCACAAACCTAATGAATGGAATTTTATCAAAGAAGACCAATAGGTCATCAGATCTCTTCGGTTATACATTGTATTCAACAAAATCACAAGTCTGGCAACAAACTTAGCACAATGCCAAATTTAAACCCCTAAGGGGCCATTGTGCCACCAAAGTTAATACTTTTTGGATTTCTAAACAATTCTTTGAATTTCAATATTTGGTTGCAAAGGGGTTGAAGATGAAGAAGCGTCTATATGACGTTACTAGATGTCATGTTCTTGTGGAGCTGTAGCAGTTCAGATGTAATGTCTTACCAAGCAAATAATTTAAGGTTTTGTTGATATTCATCTTCATATCACCGGAAGACTGTTATGTTCTGTTTTTGTACTTCGCAACTGTTTTGGACAAGTGGAGCAACGAGGAACTGAAGTCAGGTTTAAACTATTTTAGACTGCCTCCGCAACATAACTGCTACAGCTATCAACCTCAACCTCATGGCTAGCTCAACACATCAACTAATGTTTGCATGTGATTTGAACGATTATAAACTTAATCTTGTGAACTGTGATATATGATTGTAGAACATTGACATACTACCTGAAAGAAAATGTTTGGACCACGAAGGCTGATTAAAATAGAGGTTGCACAAACCATACTGAAACAAAAGAAATAAAAATTTCTATACTGAAACAAACAAAACCAATTGATTTAATCAAAGATGATCTGACACGAGTTTTGAGAATTCAAATGATCTGAACAATGTTTAATTGAGGGACCAGCAAATTCAGCCTAGTTGTTTGAATTCTAAATCAGAACTAAACTCATGCCTCAATCACCTGGACAATACAGGTAGTGACACCAAGCCGGACCTTGCAATTGTTTATTTCTAGGAGTACTAGCTTTCTTCTTCAATTGCTGCAACTTTTACTCTTGGGTCCACGCTAGATTGAGGACGGGCAACAAATCCGTTAGCACGGTTCAGGCCTAGAAGCATGTAGTTATCTGGAACTGGTAGATGGTTGTTGAGTATCAATCTTTTTATACCACTATAGCTACAAAGACCGGGATTATAACATACCGAAAAGGCAAAAAGCCTGCTGTGTGTCATTTTCAGGGTGGTATATATTTCCTTTTCCAAAAGGCCAACCATCCTTTAATTCTACTCACTACATTTTCCAAGTTTGACATCCTTAGTAGTTATAGTTGTGTTTCCAAGATACTTGGAGCAAAGCCTCCGAGGGAAGCTTCTTCTTTTATCACACCATTGGGAAGAAAACTGATTTTGAGAAGTACAAGTGCTCCTTTCAACTAAACTGTAAATTGATTTGCAAATATCTCCAAAAATAATTAATAGGCTTTTTTTATTCCGTTCAGGAAAGAATATAATTATTCAATTTGGAGAGAAACCTCAGCTACATCCCATGAAATCTTCCTAAAAATAAAAAATAAAAAATTGACCAGCTAGTTTTCAAATACCTGATATATCATAAGCAAATGCATATACATTGTTCCAATTACTAGAGTTAAAGGCCATTTCAATCTTTTTGGCATGAATGAGAGAGATTCAATGTCTAGACCTGTTTCATTTGAAGAATGGATGATCCAATGCTTATGGGGACTGTCTTTGGGATCACATTCCTATTGCAACTCTGAAAGAGAAGAATATTTGAAGGGAAGAGGAGTGATATTTAGCATGGTTTGCAATGAAATCAAGGATACAGTGGGCAGGTGGGGGATTACGTTGAGGATCTTGTCAAATGCCTCCTTTCATGTACATTCTTTTAATTAGTGTATGCAGTCTGTATTCTCTATAATAGTAACCCAGTTAGTCAGTAAGTCATTTGCAAGGAGTCCATTTTACAATATTTTAGACTTACTCTGGTGAATTATGAAATAGGTAGTAGTAGATCACTGAATTACTTGATCTTCAAGCTTATTTACTCACTAGATCTTTCATTTTACATGAAAGAAACTTGCAAATCAAAGTTTTTGGACTGATCAGAGTCATAATAATGTAAGAAGAAAAATGAGATTAAAATACAGGTTCAAACAGCAGGGACTAAAATACAGGTTCAAACCGTTCAATACTGAAAAAGAAAAAAAAAACTAGTTTGGACTCCCTACCATCTTACGTAATGGTATATAAATTTACTAAAACATAGATATCTTGTTCCTTAATTCTTTCTATCATAAAGCCACTTTGGAATCCTCCTATTAAATATCAAAACAAACACTTTAAGACACTATTAGGACCTATGTAACAAGGACACTGGTACGTGCTCAGCATTTGGCACAGATACTAGGTGTTGAATACATCAACTAGAAAATTCACCAATAAGAGCACCTCCACGCCCTTTATATGACGCCGGGCAGAAATAGCGATTATCATGCAGGCTAGTTCTAACAGATAATTCACAAAGAAGAATACAAGAGAATTGCCCAAAACACAGAGAAATACTCTAATATTCAATTAAAATTATCAAAATCAAATGTCTCTTACAATATTTAGGAAGAACTCTATTTGTAGTGCTCAAATAACTTGAATAATAAGCAGCCTATTCCTAAAAGAAAAAGTAGAATCAAATACTAAAGTAACAAAGTATATTCCTAAAATAAAAAGTAAAGCCTAATCCTAAAAGGAAACTGCATATTCCTAAAAGAAAAACTATAATCAAATACTAAAATAACAAGCAGTCTATTCCTAAAAGAAAAATTAAAGTCTAATCCCAAAAGGAAACTAGAAAGACTCATAATTAAATTGAAAGATTACAATAAGTTATTTACTAATAACTTTGAGAACAAATTAGAACCCTAGATACCCAAATTATGAACCCTAGATACCCAAATTAGGAACCCTAAAAACCCTACTGCATCAGTCGCCCCGGGTTGGAAAAAACTGGTCCTCGAGTTCACAACAGCTTCATCGGAATCTCTGGCGGTAACTCAGGAGGAAGATCCTCTGGTATCAGGTCAGAAAACTCTATTAGTTGTGCACCTCCGCTGGCAAATCTGGATTCACGTCTGCTGTCAAATAGTAACCACTCATCATCCTAACATATCGCTTGATGGCTAGCCTATTGGTGAAATAATCTGGGCAGTACGCATTTGCACGGGCTGCATATGGGAAGAAGTCATCAGTGTGAAATGATCATGTTTCATTTACTGCATGTTTTGCATTAGTATATATCGATGGGGTGGAGTAAAGAGCATTCACGCGCCCATCCATATTGACATAAGGAATGAACTTATCATCTGCATGAACCATGTATGAGCATAATAATACTTAAAATTGTCCCCACTTGCCTCAAAGCTTCTTCTAGAGATGTTGCTTCGAGAATTGAGAGCTCTATATTGGTTTCTATGGGATTTTGATCCTGGTTGGGCATCTCCAAGTCCTCAAGGTCCCAACCTCCTTCCCCATCAGTTTCTTCGTGCACTTCACCGTTTTCAATAACAACTCCAACATCATTCTGCAAACCATCTGCATCAACAATATCCAACTTTTCATCAGTGTCATACATAGGCTCTGCAAGCCTTCAGTTTCGTCTACCACGTCTTCCTCAATAAGGAGATTGTTACCCTTTTGAATAGCAGGCTTCCTGCACTCTGTCGCTCTATGTCCCTGTTCACCACATCTAAAACATCTAATATTTGAGTTAGAATTACCCTGTGGTGTCTGCTGGCATGACGAATTCTTGAGGGCGAATTGGCCAATCGCTTTGATTACTGCTGATTATTGGCCTCATGCTTTGTTGTTTGTCCACAGCAAGTGCACGCTGGTATGCTTCAGAAACGGTCATCAACGAGTGAAGTCGCTGAAATAAGGGTTGAGTGTAGCCGAAAGGAAGGAAGTGACCCTTCATCTTCTCCAATCAGTGATCTTGGCCTTGCCTTGCTTGTCGCATTGATCGCTTCAACTGCTCCCACCATGCAGATGCTCTACCTTTGAGTTTGATAGTGACCAATTTTACATTGACGATCTGGGACTTCCTTATACTCAAAAATGCGTTCTACTTCATTCAACCAATCAACAAATCCTTCGCCCTATAGAGTACCAGAAAACTTGGGCAGATACTCTGAATATGAGGTCTCCATGACGATCCTTCCTACCACGGTGCTCCCAGAGTCGAGTACGATAGTGATACGGGTTTTCAAAATTGTAATTAGAATCGTGTCTTTCCATCTCACGATCATCGAAATCCTGCGCCATTAGACACCAAGTTAACTCTGTAAATCCTCAATCATCACATCTTGAATGTTACGATCACAGTTTGGGGCTTCCTCGTTCGGATCCTACCCGCGACGACCACGACCACCAGCCATAGACAATAATGAAATCTCACCCAAGAAGATGTTGAAGCTCTGATACAACTGACGCAGGGCAGAATAACGATTATCCTGCAAGCTACTTCTAACAGATAATCCACAGGGAAGAACACAAGAGAATTGCCAAAACACAGAGAAATACTCTAATGTTCAATTAAAATTATCAAAATCAAAGGTCTCTTACAATATTTAGGAAGAACTATATTTATAGTGTTCAAATAACTTGAATAATAAGCAGCATATTCCTAAAAGAAAAAGTAGAATCAAATACTAAAATAACAAGCAGTCTATTTCTAAAATAAAAAGTAAAGCCTAATCCTAAAAGAAAACTGCATATTCCTAAAAGAAAAAGTATAATCAAATACTAAAATAACAAGCAGTCTATTCCTAAAAGAAAAATTATAACCTAATTCTAAAAGGAAACTAGAAAGACTCCTAATTAAATTGAAAGATTATGAATAAGTTAATTAGTAAATAACTTTGAGAGCAAATTAGGAACCCTAGAAACCCAAATTAGA
>QNQO01009832.1:0-126336 GCA_003290165.1 Berberis thunbergii
GAAAGCACTAACTCAAAAATATACACAGGCTCACATGCAATCAACAACCAATAAATGCACAAGAAACATGCCTCCCTAAGCAATCAATGTTTTTGAGATCAATTATCTTTTTATATTTGGGGGACAATTATTTCTTATGTAATCTTTATGACATAGCAATAGGTGCTACAAGTTGATCCTAAGAGTGTACACTTTACACCGCAAAGTTCAAAATCAGTAAGCTAGAGTTTTGTTTCAAAGAAACCGGATTATCACACAAGAGAAGGAGGTCACAATGGTCCAATTAAGTACTTCCTTGTGCTACCGCTCTGTAAGCCAATAGATGTGAGAACGATGTGATGTTAAATGCACACTTGAGGCTTGTGTTCCTAATCAAAAACTGTTGGTTACACCAATTCTTCTTATGGATCGTAGCTTACTTATGACTCGGCGTACCGGGTGAATTACCCTTGTGGCAGTGGCCTCTCGGAGTTCATTGAATGATTAAACCCATCTTTAGCTTTGGTCAACACAAAAATTATTGGATTCACCTTGGTCTTGGTTGTCCTATGAACACCGTACCTAAAAGAATGCTCTATCTAACTTGCTAATTAATTGTAATTATGTTAGACTATTGGTTGCACACAGCTGGAGTGATGAGGTGGGGATATCAAGTCCCATCAGTTTCTATTTATAAGCTGGGTCTGCTTATTATGAATTACTAAAGTTTAGCATCCACAATTACAGAAATTTAACAACCAATCACACAATTTCAAACAATTACACCAAGCACCCTGGTCGCTAATACGTTGTGTGTGATAGAAATACTTACAGTGTGCGTATTCCGTTCTGCACAAAAAGTTAGCACAATTCAAAAAAATTCCGACTTCTTTTTATATATTTCAATCAGCACACAAGCACATGCAAATAAATTTACTGGTCTTGGTCTTAGAAGTCGGATGATTTCTAAATCACAAGAAATTATTGGGTACAATTAAAATTGTTTCCCTAAAATTTCTTATGACTTAGAAAATTTTGGGTTTTTTTTTTTATAGTGATTAAACAAAATGAAAAATAGTAAAATTCTCAAAAATTATTACACCACACACTCGTAAAACGAGGTGAAATAAAATTAAAAAGTCTCCTCACAAAAATAAAAAAAGTAAAATTTGCTTGATGTTTTGCAGGATCGTCCAATATACTCGAGAAGCGTGTAATCTGCAAAATCAAACACAAAATGAGTGTAAAAGGAAAAAATAATTTTTTTTTTTTTGTGTTTTTTATTTTTTTTTTTTTGTTTTTTTTTTTTTTTTAATTAGTGAAAATAAATCTTAAATTCAATTACAATGCTACCTTCCCCGGCAACGGCGCCAAAAACTTGATGGGGATTTAACTAACCTAAATCAACAGGTTAATTTAACCCACTTGTAATAACCGCAAGTGCACGGTGCCTAACTGGTAGACAACGGCAAGTACGGGTCGATCCCACGAGGAAGGTGGATGCAATTGAATTTTAGAATTTAATTAAACTAATTTATAGGAAATGGGGTTACAGCAATTAAAATATCTAAATAAAAATCAAATTAAAAACAAAATAAAAAGTTTTAAAGAATATGAGAAGAGAAACCAAGGCATTGAATCCACCACAGGTTCTTTGAGATTTGTGTGATCAAAAATACTGTTTTCAAGATTTAAACATGACTAACCTAAAGATTAATCTAAGTTTCACAATTGATTTAAGCATAGGTATAAATCCCTAGAATTGTGTGTCTTCTTACGGCACACACAATCACAGATTTATTTTAACTATATCCTAATCCCTAGCATTGCGTGTCTTCTTACGGCACACACAATCACAGATTCGGATTAATTGATTAAATCAGGCTTTTGAATTTCAACAAAGGGTACTTCTAACTACCGACTAGTCTATGACAATTAATCAGGATATAATCGGTGAAAGCATTTATTAAAAATCATAAATCAAATATGTTTAACGTTCAAGCATAAAGAAAATAATAATTTAAATACACAAACTCTAGGAAATCCTGTGGTTTCATCGTAGCCTTGGCGAAGGGTTTAGCTATCCATGGTAGTGGTAGTCATCTCTCGTGATGTGGTATGGCCGCAACTCATCTCTGCACTGACGCGAATCCGAGAAAACTGGTCCAACAGCTTGTGGTGGTTCTTACAGAACGGGGGTGCAAATAGCCAAAATCAAAAACCAGATTTAAAATTCCCGCGCTACAGTGCACCGACGCGCCATCCGTCTTCTCCAGCGCGACAGCCGGTCGCTCCGCCGCTGTCGTCGCTCCCCGTGATCGTCCTCAGGGCTCAATTCATCTCCAGAACCTGAAAAAGGAAAATAGAGGGTGAGGAACAGCTACAAAACCGAAATAAAACAGAGAAAGGAAGATGAAACAGGGAGCTCCCTGTTTTATGGTGGTGGCGCTGTTTCGCGAGGTGGTGGCGGTGATGATGGCCTGGTCGTGACGGTGGTCGCGAGAGAGGGAGTCAGGAAGAAGCTCGAGACGAAGAGAGGCCGAGAAATGAGGGAAAGACTCTGTCGGAGGCGAAACAGAGTCGCGGTGCGGCTCTGTTTCGCGGCTTTTTGCGGTGGTTCTGTCGCGGATTTTCGTGCGGTGGTGGGCTCGTGCGGTGGCAATGGTGAGGTGAACAAGGGGAGAGGACAGAGAGTGGTGGTGGAGTAAAAAAAAATTGGACGTCAACACCCCTGTTTCAACGGTGGTGACGGTGGTGCGCGGTGGTGCGATGGGAGGGGACTGTGAGTGAGTGGGAGAGGTGACTGCTGAGTGAGTGGAAGAAGGGATAGGTGGTGGTGGTGAGGGTGTGGTGAATTTGAGAGAAAGAGGATTGGATTTTCCTAATTTGCTTCTTTTCCCTTCTCTTTTCTCCCCCTTTTCTCACCCCATTATCCTCTATTTATAGAAAATAGCCAAGATGAATAGGGATGAGATGAGGGGTAGATTCATCAATGAGGGTAGGATTGAGTTTGGTTTTAGGTTATGGATTAGGTTATGGATGGGGTTTAGGTTATGATTAGGTTTCAAGGTTTAGGTTTGTGGTTTTAGGTTATGAATTAGGTTTCAAGGTTTAGGTTTGTGGATTTTTAGGTTGTGAGCTAGGTGTTGGGTGTAGGTTTGTGGATTTTAGGTTAAGAGTTAGGTGTTGGGTGTAGGTTTTGTGGATTTGAGGTTAAGAGTTAGGTGTTGGGTGTAGGTTTGTGTTTTGTTTGATACCACCATTGAAATTGCCTAATTGTCGTTTGTGACTGCTTAATATGGATTTATCGTTTAAGCTCAAATTCCTACAAAGATATTAAAACGAAATAATTACTATAAAATATAATAATCGAAACACTAACATGTACAAATTAAGGGATATATTCTGTAATAATTATGTGAATATCAGTTGCCCAACAAAACTCCGCCAACCAACTCAAGGAAGTGACGAAGTCCCAGCAAAAACAACGAGATCTCCCAAAGCAAGACTCCACAGTGTGACGGAACGTTTGCCAAAATTTCATTCAAAATATAGGTCACGAATCCCAACATATTATACGAGTTAGCCAAGTCGCTATTCTTCGACGCCCTCATGAAAATTAAAAATGCCGAAAAAGTTCACTCCACAAAGTTCGGAGTGTATGTTGGTACTACTGACCCAACGATCACTTGAGACACTTCCATCAACATAATGGCCATGAAGGAAACCACATAGTCAATCTTGTGCAGGACGTTTCTGACCGCCCTCACCTCCACAACAATGAATTGGTTCAACAACCTACCACTGAGATCGATTGACTATTTCCAGGTGTTAGCACCATTTTATCACCATATTCATTGGGAGCCAGAGAATGAGGAAAGGACCGAACTACCTCCTTTACATCAACCAAAAGCCCCGAGGAGACAATATGGAAATACGTCACTCGCTTCACCAACGAATTGTCGATGATTGATGGATGTAACAACGATACAGCTACTGCAACCTTCATCGCCAGACTAAAGAAGGGTCCCCTTCTTTGACGCTCTTAACCTAAAGCCTCCAAAAGGCATGGTAGTCTTATTGAAAACGACCCAAAAACACATTTCTCTCGAGGAAATGAAATGCGGCTAGGAGGAAAAATGATCAAGAAAGAGAAAAAATTTCAAGGAAATGAGGAATTAGACGAGATGTCGGACAACGGGAGGATAGGATCCAGCCGAAGAAACATCGGAATGGTGGAAGGATTGATTCAAAACAACAAGAATCCGAGAAACTATAATCAGCACGGCCTCGACACGAGCGAGTAACGAATGTAATGAAGAATGCATACAAACCATACACAACCCTGAAAACAAGTCAAGCTAATATATGGAAGCACATAGAAAAATGGGATAACATTAGCTGGCCACTTAAGATGAGAGGAAACTTGGAGGGAAGAGACAAAAACAAATATTGTTCCTTCTATAAGGATCATGGGCATGATACCGAAGACTGCTACAATCTAAAAAAATGAAATAAAGCATTGGATTCGGAAAGGACAAATCGACGAGTTTATTGGAATGCCAGATAAACAGCTCACATTGAAGGAGAAATCAGATAGCACTACGGGATCGAAAAAACGGCCCATATTGCTAATATAAACCCTACACTACATGGCCGGAGGAAGCAAAATATACAACCTAACAGAAGAAGTGGCCAGGAAAACTTTCCACTCGAACTGATCTATATCATAACAAGAGTACTAACGAAACCAGACAAGTCATTCCACGAATGCACAAAACTTGGTGAAGTTTGCATCAACCAACTAATACGATTCGAAGATCTTATCAACGGATGCATGCTCGACCAAAATGACTAATAACAAATTGACAACAACGGATTCTACCAAACATCAGCAGTTGACATCAAACACGGAGCCAGTATCATCATGATTGGACAATTTGGTGTTGATGTGAGCATGGTTGGACAATTCGGTGCCGATGTGAGCATGATTGGACAGTTTGGTGTTGACGAAAACACGATCAGATAGTTTGGTGATGAAGTGACAAGCCAAGGCTACTTAGCCATCAAAAACAAAGCACCAATCTCTAATACGAGGACCAATATCAGGCAAAGGGAGACAAAACAAATCGTACTTCAAACCAGTGTTCTAAAAATCGGTCTAGGCGGCCGCCTAGGCGCTAGAAGGTGGAAAACCGCCCCGATTAATGCCTGGGCGGCTGTCTGGGCGGTCTGGGCGGGTCTGGGCGGGGTCTAGGCGGGCTAGGCGGGTCTGGGCTGCCTAGACGGTCTGGGAGATTTTTTTTTTTTTTTTTTTTTTTAATAAGGTTGATTGTGTTCTTATTTTATTTTTCTTTCCTATTTTTTAGAAATAAACTATTTAATTGTTTTTTTAGAAAATCTCGGGAATGGACTTTGATGATGATAATGATGATATGTCTAAATGTAGCGAAGGATGATTACTTAATGGAATTTTCAAAGGATCTGCCGGTACCAATTTTACTAATGTAGATTTTATCAAACATAACTGAGATTATTCATGCAATTTGAAGAAAAATAAAAGAGTACACAAATTCAAATTTATAGAAAGTACCCATCATGACCAACTTCAGTCATTTGAGTTTTAATAAATTTTGTTCACGATTGTTAATTTTTCATGTTTTTAAATTTTGCATATATATATATATATATATATATATTGACATTAAATTGGATGTAATTGATAAGGTATTATGCTTAACTTTTGTAAATTATTAAAGTTATAATACAAAACCTAAGACCGCCTAGGCACCCGCCTAGGCCCCTGGGCACTAGGCACCTGCTCGCCGCCCGCCCAGCGCCTAGTGATTTTTAGAACACTGCTTCAAACTAGCATAAATACTTAACAATTAAGGCTGGTAGGAGCATTAAAAAGGAAATATCAATAAGACTACAAATTTAGAACCCCCATTTTTGCATGGATGACAAAATAGATACATCGAAAAATTAGCCATATAAAGCAGTTGATGTACCTAGCAACAGGAATCACGACAAAAGTCTAATATGTATAAACTTCTGGTCTGATCAACCACGAAGTAACAGTTGGACACCCGAGTCAACTTAACAAAATTTCGACTCTACTAGGACGTCAAGATAATGAAGTAAAAGTTGGACACCCGAATCAACTTAACAAAAACTTCGACTCGATTGAAACATCGAGCTAACGAAGTGAAAGTTGGACAATTAAGTAAACTTAACACAAAAACTTCAAATCAACTGGAATGTCGAGCCAACGAAGTAAAAGTTAGACCTTCAATTCAACTTAAACACAAAAACTTCGAATATACTTAAATGTCGAGCTAACGAAGTAAAGGTTGGACACCCGAGTCAACTTAACACAAAAACTTCGAATCGAATGGAATGTCGAGATAACGAAGTAAAAGTTGGACACCTGAGTCAACTTAGCACAAAAACTTTGAATCGACTAGAATGTCGAGCTAACAAAGTAAAAGTTGGACACCCGAGTCAACTTAACACAAAACTTGGAATGCCGAGTGAACAAAGTAAGAGTTGGACACCCGAGTTAACTTAAAACAAAAACTTCGAATCAACTGGAATGTCGAGCGAATGAAGTAAAAATTGGACCACGAAGTCAACCTAACACAAAGACTTTGAGTCGACTAAATGTCGAGTTAACGAGTCAACTTAACACAAAAACTTTGAATCGACTGGAATGTTGAGGTAAATAAGTAAAAGTTGGACAGCCGAGTCAACTTAAGACAAAAATTTTGAATCAACTGGAATGTCGAGTTAACGAAGTAAAAGTTGGACACCCAAGTCAACTTAACACAAAAACTTTGAATCGATTGGAATGTCGAGGGTACGAAGTAAAAATCGGACACCCGAGTCAACATAACACAAAGACTTCGAGTCAACTGAAACGTCGAGTTAATGAAGTAAGAGTTGAATAAATGAGTCAATGTAACACAACAACGTCGAGTCGATCGATACGTCCAGTTAAAAAAGTAGAAACTCAACGAACAAGGTTAATTAATACAATAACTCCGAGTCGACGGACACGTCCAATCAACGAAGTCATAAGTAAAGGAACAAATCAACACGATTCGAGGAACTACAAGCGAACGCAAACTCTTTGCAACACATCAAGAAGGATAACGCTAGCCCACAATTCGACAAATAATGGGCCTAAGCACATAAGCAACTACAAAGAAATTCAAAGCAAAATCAAGGACAACTACAATTGAACCGAATAGAAAAGAAATAACAAAGTTCATTTCATTGATAATACGATTATATTACATTTGGATAAGGAGATGAAGAAGTAGGTAAAGAAACGGAGGCAGTTACATTTGAATAGATGAAGGCCCCTCTGCAACAGAGAGAGAAAACAATGGCTCCAGGATGTTAAAAAGTAAAGGAAGAAACGACTCCTCAACTTTCAGAGCAGATACTTCGACATCGTCGTCCTCGAAAATTTCACCACCAAGTGGCGGTACTTGGATAAATCCTCACTAAGCCCCTCGATATAGTTGAGAAGCTCAACTCGTCCATCAACAACTCCCTTCCAATCTTTGCCTTCAACAATACGAAGCCTAACCTTAGAAGTAACGAGTTCATCTTTGGCCGCGGCAAGCTGCCCCTTAGCGGTGGTAAGCATAACGGAAGTATCTTCCTTGACATCATCGAGCGCAACAGTTATCTATTCCACCCGCCTCTCAACGATATCACAAATAATGAGTTGCTCAACTTCGGCACAAGAAGCTTCATCCAAAGTTGCCTTCTCAGTGGATGACTCTATTTCCACATCACATAGACAGGTACGAACATCGTCCAACTTGGCTTTCAAATAATCAAGATCAGCTGCAGATTTATCCCGCATACTTTTTGCCTCAATCAACGATTTTTGAGAAACCTTTGCAGTTTCTTTGAATTTGTGTATTATGCTCTCAATACGTCGAATTGGGAAAGAACGTGAGAAAACACCAACAACAGTGCCGCCAACGTTTTCTCCAAATAAGCCATTTGATTACGACTAGTTTGATAGACCAAGCCCATCACTTCTACATAGGCAAGATGATTCATCTCGTCCATTATCTGCTCAAGACCATGATCGAGGTGATCAAATGCATCCAATACGGGCATCGAAGGCCTTTTCCACTAATCACCTATGCCACTCATTTATCAACTTGTGCGCACCGTCTTGCACGTCAAGCTCAGTGAACCAGCAAAACTTGCCATCCGACTTGATACGGATATATTTTGCGTCGGGCTCAGTCCAACTATTGCGGGTTTAATCGGCCTAAATAAATAGGCCAATTTGACCCACTTGTAATAACGAAAAGTGCACGGTGTCTAACTGGTAGACAACGACAAGTACGGGTCGATCTCACGAGGAAAGTGGATTAAATTGAATTTAATAATTTAATTAAACTAATTTGGAGAAAATGAGATTACAATGTTTTAAAACTAAACTAAAAATAAATTAAAAATAAGAAAAATAAAATAAAAGGAAAAGATGGATGTGATGGATTTTGTCGGGTTTGGACTCACTAATGAGTTAGCAAATATATTTAAATCTAAATTACTGAACTTATAAACGAGAAGCTTTAGGGATGAGGATCTCTTGCTTGCACCGAAGATGTGATCATTAAAATCCAATTCCAATCATATCAAGTTTCTGTCAAACATTAAAAATTTATCTCAAGCAAATAAACTCTTACCAAGCATTAAGTGTCTTTTAATGCACACTTAATCAAAGTCTAAGCTTAATAATTTTTAGCACAGGCTTTGAATATTGATAAAATGTGATTCTAACTACCAAACATATCAAGTTTTAATTGAACATGAAAGGTGAAAGCAATTTATCAAATTTCTGAAATAAAATTGTAATTAACAATTAAGCATTTAAGTCAGTAAAATAAATTAAAATAAATTATACAACCCTTTTGGTTTGTCGCCACCTCGGTGCGGTGGTACTCAGTAGATCAGCAGGCTCGGGGTGTTCAGCATGAAACAGGGGGTTGCAAACATCCAACTATTTTGAAAAACAATTGGTTCCCGACAAAAGAAATCACACACCTCTGCACCTTCGTCTCCAGCGAGTTGCGCTCCTAGCGAGCTCTTTCTCCCTCCGAACGGCTTTGGCTGCTCTTGCAAAAGAAAGAGGGGGATGGAAGAACGGAGAGAGACGCGAAAGAGAACGAAAAAAAGGGGAGAGAAGCAGGGGCCGGCGCTCCCTGTTTCTAATCCTGTAGCAGTGGTGGTGTGCGAGTTGATGCGCCGTTTGCGACGGTAGTTGTGAGAGAAGAAGACAGGAAGGAGGGCCGAGATATGGCGGTGATGGCTCTGTCGCGAGGTGGAACAGAGTGGTGGCAACATTGGTTATGTTGAATGGCTTGTGACGGTGAGAACAGGGGATGGGAAGAGGAACAGAGAGATGATGGCGGCTGTGAGTATGCGAAACAGGGTGAAGAGATGGTGTCTGATGGTGGTGGCGGCTGTGGTTGTTGGACGGTTGTGAGGTGAAGTGAAACAGAGTTGTCACGCCCCTGTTTCAGTGGGGTGAATGAAAGAAAACCGAGATTTGCTTGGTTGGGATGGTGATGAGAATTACTTTGTGAAGGAAAGAGGATTTGTTTTTAGCTATTGCGGCTTGATTCCCTTTTCCTCCTTCCCTTTCACATTCATTTCTCTTGTATTTATAGAGAATTAAGAAAATGAATATGGACAGGTTAAGGGGAAGGTTCAATGAGTGATTTAAGGCTTAAATCAAATCAGAATCTTGGATAATTGAGAGAATATGCATTGGGTTTGGCATTGGGTTTGGGTTTATGGGTTTGGTTTTGAGTTTAAGGGTTTGATTTTGGGTTTAAGTAAAGGGCTCAGGTTATTTTCACCTCCACTTTCTCTAAAGTCACCATCTGTGATTTGTTCATTTCATTTTTCTTCGATTTCTTCATTATTGCTCCAAATTCTACAAAAACACAAAATTTAATAATTAATCTAAAATAAGATAAAACAAGGATTAACAAAAATATAATAAGAGGTAATAATGTTATAATTATGTGATTATCAAATACCCCCAAACCTATATTTTGCTAGTCCTCGAGCAAAACAAAGAAAAGAAAACCACAAATAAAATCCTAACTCATTTTTGCAGGAATCGTCGATTGCACTTACTTTTGAAAACAAGGCTTTGAACCCCTAAATTACCTCTAGGGGATGAGTTATAGTCTCGTGAGGGTTTCCAGAAAATGTTACCTACAAACATTACTGACTCAACAAAACTTAGTCAAACAGTGTTTATTTTAAAACTTTAAGATACGCAAGAAACCAACAGTGTCATTTTAGTTTATCAACAAATCTCCAAATAATTTAATATTCTCCAATAGTTAGAAAAAATTCATAATCATCCTCAACTCAATGTGTGTGTGTGTGTGAAAAACACTATCAACATAACTTTTCATTTCAAAGTAAAATAATGACTAAATCTCCTGTAGAAAGTTTGTTTTGACTTCAAACCTCTCATGTCATTCACAATAAAGCACTCAGAGATTTGGTATTTCACTCAATTTATATGTGAGGAAAGAGTAAAAAACAATCATCTCACATATAGTATTATGAAGAACGAACTTTTCAAGAATGGAATGAACATGATCTCATGGACAGGAATATCAATTACTTTTGGGAATGTTGAATCAAACACCATAGTTCTTAGTAATTTAATATCCACATATGTGAAACCAACCTCTACCTAAGATCAACTAGGACTTTGTAGGGTTGTAGCGGGGCTTGGGTAATGGTTAATAAGGAATGTCAAAGGATTTTAAGAAAATTTTCTAGGAATGTATACACCCATTCCACGAACAATTAGGGTTGACAAGAATAAACAAATGTTGCGCATCATCAATTTTTCTTCATTCTCACATCTTTATCCTCATTGACATTATTCTTCTGTTTTTATTTTTTTTAACTAATTTTCTTTTCTTCAACCTTTTTTTACACATAGGGATTTATGAAATATCTCATATTTTGCTCTTAATGCCCTTTTTACACCAAGTATATCCATCCATAAACATTCCCAGAAAAGTTGGGTAAAGGTTAATGGGTTAACAAATAAAAGTTATTCTAAGGCTCAAAAGGCTACAAAAAGGTTAATGTTATGGGTAAGTTAAAAAGCTAGTTAGTGATATAAAGAAAGAAAAGGAAAAAAATGCCTAGATCATTTCCTAAGTTCGGGTCAGTATTATGACATCACAATTGAATAAGCCAAGAAGTTCTATTGTAACAATTCAATTTTGATGTCATTCCCAAAGCAATTGATTAGAAAAATGAGAATAATGAGATCATCAACGAGATAATACGGACTCAAGAAAAATTAGAGTTTATGTATAACCTTCGAAAAAATAGAAAAATTCAAAACTTTCAGGATTAAGTCTCCACTATTATTCTAAGGTTTTCTAGTATATACTTCAATCATCAACTTCAAGTTATGCTAACATGGCTCATGGTGCAAAGATAATCGAGTTGAAAATCTTATGAACTAGATCTAACTTCAGGATAATACTAAACTTTCAGTCTTTATCAATATACCAATATGTCAAGTTGACTTGCATTTTTTTTAGCATAAAACATTTAAAATCCATTTTTATAATCGCAAAAGACCAAGTTTTCTTGACAGAAAAGCACAATTTTTTTTAAGAATAAGAAAAGAAAACACTACGAAAATTCACCGACTCATGAACCCTACCCCCAAACATTGTCCTCAATGTTTAACAAAATAATTCTGACAAATGAATGAAATAAGTACATGAGAGGAGGTTAGAACAGTATTACAACGGTGAAGATTTTACCAATTTCCACAAGTAATCCACCGATGAGAGCTCAGAGACAAAAGAATTATGGATTAGTTAATAGAGATAGATAAAATTCACACTCAACATGCACCTTTACAACAAAAGCTGGGCTGCCTCCCAGTAGCGCTTGGTTTAATGTCATCAGCCCGACAAAATCCAAAAGATCCTCAATTCTGATACACAGGGTCCTCTAATATAATCATATCAACCTCGACTTCTAATCAAGGTAACTCTAAGAATGGCTCAAGTCATTGACCATTTACCTTAAATACATGGCCATCCTTAGCGTTAACGATCTCCACAGCTCCATGTGGGAACACTGCTTTCACAATATAAGGACTAGACCACCGAGATCTCAACTTTCCAGGAAAAAGTCATAACCGAGAGTTGAACAACAAAACTTTTTGAGACAGTTCAAAGGAGTTACGAAGAATGGATTTATCATGAAATATCTTCATTCGTTCTTTGTAGATTTTGGCATTGTGGTACGCATCATTTCGGATCTCTTCCAACTCATTAAGTTAAAGCTTACGATGCGATCCAGCCTTGACCATATCAAAATTGAACGTCTTGATGGCCCAATATGCACGATGTTCCAATTCCACATGAAAATGACATGTTTTTTAAAAAACAAGGCTATATGGAGACATTCCAATCGGGGTCTTAAATGTTGTTCTATAAGCCCAGAGAGCATCACTCAGACGTTGAGACCAGTCTTTACGATCTGGTCTGACTGTCTTCTCTAGAATGTTTTTAATCTCCCGATTGGAAATCTCAACTTGCCCACTTGTTTGTGAATGATAAGGGGTGCCAACTTTATGAGTGATGGAGTATTTTTTTACTAATAGCTCGAACGGTCTATTGCAAAAATGAGAACCACCATCACTTATAATGGCACGCGAAATACCAAAACAAGAAAAGATATTATCTTTCAAAAATCTTACCACAACCCTGTGGTCATTCATTTTACATGGTATCGCTTCTACCCATTTAGACACATAATCCACAACAACAAGGATGAAAAGATTGTCAAACGAATGAGGGAATGGTCCCATGAAATCAATACCCCAAACATCAAAATTTTCAACCACAAGAATATTAGTAAGGGGCATCATGTTGAGACGAGAAATGGAACCCATTTGTTGGCATCGACCACAAGTGGTGCAAAAGGCATGAGTATCTCAAAAAAGGGTAGGCCAATAAAAACCATTCTGCAAAACTTTTGCAGCTGTCTTTCTAAAACTAAAATGACCACCACAAGCTTGCTCATGACAAAATGAGATGATGTTGTGAAATTCACTCTCAGGAACACATCTCCTGATAACCTGATCAGGACAATACTTGAACAAGTATGGATCATCCCAGAAGAAATGTCTAACCTCAGTAAGAAATTTGGATTTATCTTGTTTAGACCACTTAAAAAGGAAATTGACCTGTAACAAGATAGTTCACAATATCTGTATACCAAGGTAATTGGGAGAGAGCAAATAATTGCTCATCAGGAAATGACTCATTCAATGGTAAATATTCGCTAAATGACTCTACCAGAAGCCTAGATAAATGGTCAGCTACAACGTTTTCCAAACCTTTCTTGTCCCGAATTTCAATATCAAACTCTTGTAGCAATAGGACACATCGAATTAAGCGAGGTTTAGCATCTTTTTTAGAGAAAAGATACTTTAACGCCGCAAGATCAGTAAAGTAATTACTTTGGATCCTATAAGGTAAGACCAAAATTTGTCTAGAGCAAAGACCACAGCTAATAACTCTTTCTCAGTAGTGGAGTAATTAAGTTGTGCGTCTTATAGAGTTCTACTAGCGTAATAAATGACATGTGGCTTTTTGTCCAATCGTTGTCTTAGGACAACTCCAAGTGCAAAGTCGGAAGTATCACACATAAGCTCAAAGGGAAAGTTCCAATTAGGAGATTGGATGATTGGAGCTGAAGTCAATAATTGTTTAAGCTTCTCAAAATCTTTCAAACAATCTTCATCAAAAACAAAAACTGTGTCTTTAGCAAGTAAATTGCATAAAGGACGAGCGATTTTGCTAAAGTCTTTGACGAATCTCCGATAAAATCCAGCATGGCCTAGAAAAGATATAATTTCCTTAACCGTCTTTGGAGGCGAAAGACTCGAAATTAAATCAATTTTGGCTTTGTAGATTTCAATTCCCTTGTGTGAAATTACATGTCTAAGAAGAATGCCCTGTCGTACCATAAAATGACATTTCTCCTAATTTAAGACAAGATTTTTCTCCACGCATCTATTTAACACTAAAGTTAAATGATGAAGACATTCATCAAATGAATCACCAAATACTGAGAAATCGTCCATAAACACCTCGAGGAACCTCTCAACCATATCGGAAAAATACTAAGCATGCATCGCTGAAAAGCAGCGGGTGCATTACACAATCCAAAGGGCATTCTCCGATATGCGAAAGTACCAAAAGGACAAGTGAATGTGGTCTTCTCTTGACCCTCGGGTGCAATGGGGATTTGGTTATAACCAGAATACCCATCAAGAAAACAATAGTAATCTTGCCTGGCTAACTTTTCAAGCATCTGATCAATGAAAGGAAGAGGAAAGTGATCCTTCCTTGTGACCAAGTTCAACTTACGGTAATCAACACATACTCGCCACCCCGTGGTCATGCGGGTTGGTACTAATTCATTCTTGTCATTCTTGATTACCGTTACCCCTGACTTCTTTGGGACAACTTCCGAAATTGGGTAGATTATACCCACATCCAACAATTTGAGCACTTCGGCTTGGACAACTTCCTTTAGATTAGGATTAAGTCTACGTTGCATTTCACGCGATACTTTGGCATTATTTTTTATATGAATGAGATGCATGCAAATGATTGGACTTATTCCTTTAATATCCGCAATAGTCCACCCAAGTGTTGTTTTATGTTCTTTTAAAACATCTAACAATTTTCCTTCCTGTTCTTCAGTCAATGCAGATGAAATAATAACAGATAAGGTATTGTCAACACCTAAAAATGCATACTTGAGGTTGTCAAGTAATACTTTTAAGTCGAGCTTGGGTGGTTGTTCAACGGAAGGGACTTGTTTTGACTCACTGAGTGGAAGATGTTCCACCCTAGGCTTCCATTTATAACTAGTTTCCAATATAGGGGTAGAGTCAAGCAAAGTATTGACTTCCCTGATGGAATCATTAATATCGAAGTCTAAATTAAAATGAGTCAAACAAGCCTCTAAACGATCATTAAACTGAGGAAATGAATGTTCCGCCAAACTCTCAATCATGTTAACCTCAAAGGAATCCTCAGACTCGGGAGGTTGTTGACTTACATTGAATACGTTGAGTTCAATGGTCATGTTACCAAATGATAATTTCATGATTCCATTTCGGCAGTTAATGATAGCATTGGATGTGGCCAAAAATGGACGACCCAAAATAACTGGAATGTGACTAGAGGGATTGTGAACAGGTTGTGTGTCAAGGACTATGAAGTCCATAGGGAAATAAAAATTTTCAACCTTAATGATCACATCCTTTATCACACCGCGGGGGACTCGGATAGATCTGTCTGCCAATTGCAGTGTCACTTGAGTTGGTTTCAACTCACCAAGACCCAATTGGACATATACTGAATATGGCAATAGATTAACACTTGCCCCTAAATCTAACAGTGCATTCTCAATCATATGATCACCAATCACACATGAAATAGTCGGGCAACCAAGATCTCTGTACTTAGGTGGGGTTTTGTGTTGAAGGATGAAGCTGACTTGCTCAGTTAGGAAGGTTCTTTTGTGCACATTCAGTTTTCTCTTTTGTGTACACAAATCCTTCAAAAACTTGGCATAAGAGGGAACTTTCTTAATGGCCTCAAGTAATGGAATATTGATTTGAACTTGTTTAAAATTTTCCATTATATCGTTGGCATTTGTTCATTTCTTCGCCGGAACTAACCGCGATGGAAATGGGGCTCTAGGCATATAGGATGCCTTGGTGGGATCAGAGTCAAGATGATGATCCTCTTGAGAAGATGAGACTTTATCAGCCTCCTTCTCAGATGGAGGTGTGACTTGCTTTGGCGTTGATTGGGATTCAGGATCAATCAAATTAGGCATTCTAATTTGGTTGTCAACTTGTTTTCCACTCCTAAGGGTGATGATAGATTTGACATCTTCATTGCGTGGCAGAGATGCACTACCTATTTCGAATTAGCCCTTAGGATTTTGAATGGGTTGACCAGGAAATCTTCCTATTTCTCTTTCAGGAAAGGATTTTGCTATTTGACTCACAGTCATCTCAAACTTTTGGATGGCTTGAGATTGTTGTTGAGTAGTAGCTCTTAGTTCGATGATAGCCTAAGAGTTTTGTTCGAGCATGGTTCATGTTCTATGCATAAATTGGTTCAATGTATCTTGTAAACTCTGAGTGTTAGAGGGAGGTACATCTTGATTAAATTGAGGCCTATTAGCAGGAATTGGAGCTCGAGGAGCTTGAGGGATAACAATTGGGCCTCCTTGATGTTGACCATGGACCCATGAGAAATTAGGGTGTTTGGCTAAACTTGGATTGTAAAAATTTGAGTGTGGATTATAACTAAATTGCCTAAAGGTATTGAATGCATTGACTTGCTCAGCAAAATAAGCAAGGTACTCATTTTTCAAGTGACAGTCTGATGTGGAATGACTAGAACTTGAACATGCAGCACAAACCTCGGATGGAACATTGGCTTGGACTGATAGCTGAGACTTTTCCAGATATGCATCAATCTTCTGTGCCATTGTCATTACAACTGCTTCCAACCTTGAAGAAGGAGGAAGATGAGTAGATGATGTATCCCTTACTCATACAAGCCACCCTTTCGCCTATCCGAGTCTTTTCTTGAATAATCCCATTGTTGAGAATTTTCAGAAATAGCTTCAAAGAATTCCCAAATCTCATTAGCACTCATCTTCATAAGTGACCCACCACTAGTGGCGTCAATCATTCGGCGGTTTTGAGGGGTTAACGCGTCTTGAAAGTATTGAACCAAGCGCCACTTTTCAAAGCCGTGATGGGGACATCTAACAATGAGTTCATTGAATATTTCCCAACATTCATAGAAATTCTCACCCTCTTTCTGTTGAAAATTAGATATATCTCTTCGGATGGCATTTGTTTTATGAATAGGAAAATATTTTGTCAGAAATTTTCCTGATAGGGCATCCCAAGTATCGATGGTTCCAGTTTCTAAGGAGTTTAACCATGACTTCGCCCTATCTTTTAAAGAAAAGGGGAACAACCTAAGACAAACTGAATCATCAGAAAAATTGAAATATTTCAGAGTAGCACAAATGTCAAGAAACTCTTTGACATGAAGATAGGGATCCTCTTTTTCTAGACCATAAAAGGAAGGCAAAAGGTGGATAATTGATGGTTTTAGCTCAAAGCTACTTGCAGTGGTCTCAGGTAAGACAATGCAAGATGGGGTGTTATTGGAACGTGGAGAGAAGTAATCCTTAAATGCTCTCTCCCTAGCCATTTCAGTGGTCTTACTCGACAAGGAGAACGATTATAGAAGGTCAATGGGACTTCAGACAACTCTACAGGATCCTTTCGAATTAGTCTACCTCTCGAATCCCGTTCCCAAAGACGCATAAACAGGTCTACACCAAGTGAGGTTTGAAATGTTTACTAACCTAAAAAAAATTCACGCACAGACTCAAACACAATCAGCAACCAATTGATGCACACGAAAAAACGCCTCCCTAAGCAATCAGTGTTTTTGAGATTAATTATCTTTTTATCTTTGGGGTCAGATTATTTCTTATGTAGTCTTTATATCGGAGCAATGGGTGCTACAAGATGATCCTAAGAGTGTATACTTTACACCACAAAGTTCAAAATTAGTAGGCTAGAATTTTGTTTCAAAAAAACCGGATTATCGCACAAGAGAAGGAGGTCACAATGGTCCAATTAAATACTTCCTTGTGCTACCGCTCTGTAATCCAATAGATGTGAGAACGATAAGATGTTAAATGTACACTTGAGGCTTGTGTTCCTAACCCAAAACTGTTAATTACACAAATTCTTCTTGTAAATCGTAGCTTAATTATGACTCGGCGTACCGGGTAAATTACCCTTGTGGCAGTGGCCTCTCGGGGTTCATTGAATAATTAAACCCATCATCACTTTTAGCAGCGGTCAACACAAAAATTATTGGATTCACTTTGGTTTTGGTTGTCCTATGAACACCGTACCTAAAAGATGGCTCTATCTAACTTGCTAATAGATTTTAATTATGTTTGGCTATTGGTTGCACACAATTGGAGTGATGAGGTGGGGATATCAAGTCCCACCAGTTTCTATTTAAAAGTTGGGTCTGCTTATTATGAATTACTAAAGTTTAGCATCCACAATTACAAAAATTAAATAACCAATCACACAATTTCAAACAATTACACAAAGCACCCGGGTCGCTAATACATTGCGTGTGATAGAAGTACTTACAGTGTGTGTATTCCGTTCTGCACAAAAAGTTAGCACAATTAAAAAAAAATGTCCGACTTGTTTTTATCCGTTTCAATCAGCACACAAGCATATGCAATCAAATTAATGGTCTTGGTCTTAGAAGTCGGATTTCTAAATCATAAAAAAATTATTGGGTAATAATTAAAATTGTTTCCCTATAATTTCTTTTGACTTGGAAAATTTTGGGTTTTTTTTAGGTGATTAAGAATGGAAAACAATAGAGTTTACAAAAATTATTACACCACACACTCGTAAAACGAGGTGAAAATAAAATTAAAACTCTCCTCACAAAAAAAAATTAAGTTAAAATTAAAATTTGTTTGATGTTTGCAGGATTGTCCAATTTCCTCGAGAAGCATGTATTGTGCAAAATCAAACAAATAACGCGAAATGAGTGTAAAAAGAGCTTAATAAAATAAAAATAAAATTTTTTTCTGAATTTTTTTAATAAATTAGTGAAAATAAATCTTAAATTCAATTACACCGTTATCTTCCCCGGCAACGACGCCAAAAACTTGTTGCGGGTTTAATCGACCTAAATAAATAGGCCAATTTGACCCACTTGTAATAACTGTAAGTGCACGGTGTCTAACTGGTAGACAACGGCAAGTGCGGGTTGATCCCACTAGGACGGTTGATTAAATTGAATTTAATAATTTAATTAAACTAATTTGGAGAAAATGGGGTTACAATGTTTTTAAAACTAAACTAAAATAAATTAAAAATAAGAAATATAAAATAAAAGGAAAAGATGGATGAGATGGATTTTGTCGGGTTTGGACTCATCGATAGGGATGGCAGTGGGGCAGATTTTCACGGATATCCGCCCCACCCAATCCGTTTCGGGCGGTTTTGGATATGGCTGAATGGGTTTTCGGGTGGTTTCGGGTATCCAAAAAATATCCGTTCACTATTCAGGGCGGATACAAATTTGGCCATATCCGCCCCGCGAATATCCGTTTAATTAGGAAAATTACTAAAATACCCTCGATTAATTAGTGAAATTACAAATATACATTTACTATATAAAAGAGGAATGGATTCCCTCATATCACTCACATTCTCCCCCTCTCACTCACATTCTCCCCCTCTCTCTCTGTCTCTCACAACAATTAGCAACGGCGGAGGCGGAGGCTGTGGCCGAGGCCGAGGCCAAAGCTCGAAGGGCCGAAGCCCGTCTTTATCCTTCTTCTCCTTCTCACAGACCTTCGAAGACAAAGGGATTAGTCCTCCTCCCTTCTTCTGCTGAAATTTCGCAAGGAAGCTCCATCCTCCTCCCTCTTCCTCCTTGCTGCGACGGTCTTCCTCCTTCCTCCTCCCTGCTGCGACGACGATCTTCCTTCTCGTGGTGATCCCCTCCCTTCCCCTAGTCCCCTTCGTCCCTTCATCTTAGATCTGATCTCTAAGATCTCAGATCCCAGATTTGATCTCTCAGATCTGATCTCTGAGATCTCATATCTGATCTTCTGATCCGTGATCTCTGATCCTGACTAATGAGATGAGATGAGATTTGCGATGAGATGATCTCTGATATGATCTGATCTGATCCAATCCGTGATCATCTCTAATATGATCTGATCTCGAAGACATTCGCCTTCCTCTCCCTATCAGATCCGAGATCAGGGAGTATTTTTTTTAGATCAAAATTTTTTTTATTTTTTTTGTTATTGTTGTATGTTTTTTTTGTAATAATTTTGTATTAATGAATGATGTATTTTTTTTTTGTAGAAGTAACTTTTACAGTGTTTGTTTATGTATGAATGAAAATTCTTTGTAATCCCTGAATCTCTGTAATTTTTTTTATAATTTTTGTAATCTCTTTAATTTGTTGAATGATTTTTTTTTTATAATTTTTTGTAATCTTAACTATTATGTAAATTTTATAAATGAGAAAATTTTGTATTAGATGTGTGGGCGGGGCGGATATCCGCCAATCCGTGCGGGGCGGAGCTGATTTTCAAATAATTTTATAAACGGATATTTGGGGAGGATTTGGATATCCATGATCTCTAGCGGGGCAGGGATGGATTTGTCCAAAACCGCCCCGTTGCCATCCCTACTCACCGATGAGTTAGCAAATATATTTAAATCTAAATCACTAAACTTATAAACGAGAAGCTTTAGGGATGAGGATCCCTTGCTTGCACCGAAGATGTAATCATATCAAGTTTCTGTCAAACATTAACAATTTATCTCAAGCAAATAAACTCTTACCAAGCATTAAGTGTCTTTCTAAGGCACACTTAATCAAAGTCTAAGCTTAATAGTTTTTAGCGCATACTTTGAGTATTGATAAAATGTGAATCTAACTACCAAACATAATTGGTTTTAATCGAACATGAAAGGTGAAAGCAATTTATCAAATTTTTGAAATAAAATTGTAATTAACAATTAAGCATTTAAGTTAGTAAAATAAATTACACAACCATTTTGGTTTGTCGCCGCCTCATGTGGTGGTACTTAGCAGATCAGCAGTCTCGGGGTGCTTAGCATGAAACAGGAGGTTGCAAACAGCCAACTGTTTTGAAAAACACTTGGTTCCCGCCAAAAGAAATCGCACTCTTCTGCAACTTCGTCTCCAGCGAGCCGCGCTCCTCGCGAGCATCGTATTTGCTCCTCGCGAGCTCTTTTTCCCTCCGAACGGCTCCGACTGCTCTTGCAAAAGAGAGAGAGGGATGGAAGAACAAAGAGAGACGCAAAAGAGAACGAAAAAAAGGGGAGAAAAGCATGGGCGGTGCTCCCTGTTTCTGCTCCTATAGCAGTGGTGGTGTGCAAGCTGATGCGCCGCTTGAGACATTAGTCGTGAGAGATGGAGACAGGAAGGAGGGCCGAGATATGGCGGTGATGGCTCTGTCGCGAGGTGGAATGGAGTGGTGGCAGTGTTGGTTGTGTTGCGCGACTTGTGACGCTGAGAATAAGGGATGAGGAAAGGAACAGGGAGATGGTGGCGGTTGTGGGTGTGCGAAACAGGGTGAGGAGATGGTGTCTGATGGTTGTGGCGGCTATGGTTGTTGGACGGTGGCGATGTGAAGTGAAATAGGGTTGTCGCGCCCCTGTTTCAGTGAGGTGAAGGAGAGAAAACCGAGATTTGCTTGGTTGGGATGGTGATGAGAATCACTTTGTGAAGGAAAGAAGATTTGTTTTTGGCTATTGAGGTTTGATTCCCTTTTCCTCCTTCCCTTTCACATTCATTTCTCTTGTATTTATAGAGAATTAAGAAAATGAATATGGACAAGTTAAGGGGAGGGTTCAATGATTGATTTAAGGCTTAAATCAAATAAGAATCTTGGATAATTGAGAGAATATGCCTTGGGTTTGATTGGGCTTGGCATTGGGTTTGGGTTTATGGGTTTGGTTTTGAGTTTAAGGGTTTGATTTTGGGTTTAAGTAAAGGGCTCAGGTTATTTTCACCTCCACTTTCTCTGAAGTCACCATTTGTGATTTGTTCATTTCATTTTTCTTCGATTTCTTCATTATTGCTCTAAATTCTACAAAAACAAAAAAATTAATAATTAATCTAAAATAAGATAAAACAAGGATTAACAAAAGTATAATAAGAAGTAATAATGTTATAATTATGTTATTATCACCAACCAACCCGTGGATGATAAACACTAGGATCCAGAAGCACTGATGAACTACCCCGACAGCCGAATGGGCAGTAGGAATAACAGTAACAATTGAAAAAACCGTTTTTACCCTCCTGTCGAGGAGCAACCGTGGCAGGAATAGGACTAGCAGGGGCAGGAGAACCCTGATGAACAGGGAAACTAAGAACCTAACCCCTTTACTGTCATCAATAGAAGGAGAAGGAGAGTGGACCTCGAAAGTCTAACCACCACCAATATCTTTAGACTGCTCTACCACTAGCTGAGGCATTTTATCATTAATAACCCGTGGATCATCATTAGACAACTCAGCAACGTCCAAGACACCATAAGCAGAGAGAAGTCTATTTTCATTATCATCCAACAGACAAATAGTCTCCTTTTCGTTCCTTTCCAACGTCAGCCTCAGCTCCTCAGCCTTTTTGAAAGATCCATGATCCCCTTCTGCAACATCGTCGTGTGAATGACTTGGGTGAGAAGTAGCATCTGTAACATCCTGAAAAATATTTGGACGAGACGCAATCCAAGTTGAACCACGAGTAAAAAACTGCCTCTTTCTTGGAACTCGACCAGGATCTACTAGCAATGGCCTCGACAGACTTGTGGACCTCAAAAACCTTCTTTTTCTGAAAATAGGAACTGTGATATTAACAGGAGCATCGAGATGTGTAACACGTCTATCCGAACTCACTTCCCAATCAATGTTATCATCACTAACGCCATGAGCAATGAAGGCCTCAACATGAGACTTAGTAAATAAGGCCCGTCCCATTTCATTCATAGTGTACAAACCTATACGCTCTAGGATGCCCTCTGAAAGAAATGCCTCCACAGGAAACCAATGAAACTTCATGAAACGTTCACTTATCCTCTCATCCTCAGCAGTTAACTAAAGATTCTTCTATTTATTGGGAAATCAGAATGACAGAAAAATCAAACGACCCCATAGTTGGATATAACCAGAGTCTACAAAAGCATAAAACAAATACCTTGACCAATCGCGGATGTCATCATTAAGCTTCTCAAAGCATGCAGGAAACGGAGTAAACAAATATCAATGTTCACCAACAAACCAACCACCGAATGCAAAACCTTCACAGTCAAAGGAATGTCGAACAAAATAGCCCTCGCATTAGAAAAAACCATTACCTTCCAACCATTAGAACCCATTTGAGCAAGAGGAATGCCCAAGAAATTCAAATACTCCCAGAACTACTCCGAATCTGGGAACTGGAAGAAAACATACACGAATACAACGCGACGTATCCAGTCATTGGGTTACAAAGACTATCATCCTATCCAGGTAGAATAATCTCGAGGTCGGGCGAAAGATTATAATCAGAACGAAAATTGTCCAGCATCGCCTGAGAAGCTCTATTGGGAGAAAAATGAGCCTCACACAGAGCGAGCGACTTACTGCTTAGTTTATCGCCAACGGACATTGTTAAGTAACAAAAAAACAATGAGAATGAAGAAGGCGAAGGAATAAGCGAACCCTGATTTCAAAGATAGCCTAAAGAGGGAAAACAAATTCGTCAGATTCCTTTTTATAGAGTCGAGCAGTAAAGGGAAGACTCATGGGTCAGCGAGCGAGATATGATGGCTACGCGAAATCCCAAAAATGAGCGTAAAAATGAAATGACAAGTAAAGAATCGAGACACCAACTCACGGAAAGTTACTGATAACATTAAATACTAGGCTGAAAGGTAAACCATCACGAAGTTAGTAGCCACATCAGCATACCGTACTAAAGGGGGAGTAGATGATGATACATCAAAATAGACCGATCATCACAATCGTACGCGTGACAGAGAACGTTCATCACGAGGATATGACGATCAATCTATTGGGCCATAAACTCAAAAAGAATAAAGTCGATCACAGGGGCCCAGACAAGGCCCACTAGTGAGAAGATATAAACAAAGCCCAAATCCAGGCCTGAACGAATCAGAGCATGAATCCAAGCTCGACACGAGTTTTCTCATAAAGAAGAGAAATGTTGCACCAGAAAAGAGTCGTGGAGGGAGTTACGCCTTCACGGACGCATTTCCATTAAGGAGAAAATTATTACAAGAAACACTTCCTTCCGTTGCACCTCACATGCTTAAGTTACACATAGAATTACCCACGACCATTATAAAAGGTAAATGGGACATTCAACACAGGTATGCAACTTTAACTGAGTTTTGTCCAAATTTACTTTTTTCTTCAAATAGAGTTGCTGACTCAAGCATCAGAGTGCCTTCGACAGCCAAAAATGTGGTATTTGGCAGTCTAACATTTGTTTTATAGGTCAAACTCTCAGGAGGACAATTTTTGGACACATCAGTCGTCATTGCGCAGGTGCCAAATGGTCTTGAGAACAACCGTAAATTAGGATAGCATGACTTCTCTAGAAGTGGGGTTGTGGGCCTTGGTTGTATCCCACATAAAGGTGAGGAGAGTAATGATGGTGGGACTCCCAAAGTTTTCATTGAGCCAATCTATGGGAATAGGAGAAACTCTCCATAGAAGTTTGATAATTTGGGGCATCTGAAGAAAACCTGAACAACATCCTCGGTGTGATTACTGCAGAAAATGCAAGTGTCCTCGATAGGGGTGTGAATTTTTACTAGATTGGTCATGGTGGGGAGAATGTTTTGATCAATTTTTTGGAGAAGGAACATGGCCGATGGGGGAGCCTTGATTTTCCACATCTCTTGGAGAATCTTTTTATCCAGGGTGGAAGAAGGAAAAAGAGATGTAGAACCTTCTAAAAGTTCAGATAATAAGGCTTTCGTCACACTTTTCACCGAAAATGTGCTCTTTTTATCAAAAGTCCAGGTCAATTAGTCGAGGCGTTCCGATGAGCGAATCAGGATATTTTGGATATTTAATGCTACAGGCTCCGGAAAAATATCATTAAGCAAGTCGTCGATATTTCAGAGGGGTTGCTGGACTGGATGAGAAATCCAGAGATCACAAATAGAAAGAGACCAATTGGGAATTTCTGAATTAGGAAAACATATTCTGCAAGAATGAATCCTAGTTTAACCCAACAATCGTACCAGATTGAATTTGACAAAAGACATGGCGTTTTATTTTTGTCAGGACAGAAAGATTGCCCCTCCAGTTGAAAGAAGCTAGAGAAGGAGCTTTGGATAGTTGGAATGCACTCTAATTATTGAAATAAAGAGCTCTAAGTTGAAGCACCCAAGGATTATTAGGGACTGAAAGCGCAAGCCACATATTTTCTCCATCAAGGCAAGGTTCTTGCTCCATTTGGCTTGATGTATGCAATTACCAAAAATTATATGCTAGATTTTTTATTCTTTTAATTTTTCTTAACTTATTTTGCGCAGGTTGTATGTTTTGTTATCTTCACCTTCGGTGGCTTTCTCGTAAAATGACTTTTCATCTCAATGCATCACCAAGGGTTGTAATTCAGATAGTCCTCAAGCTAGCCTTGGACCATACTACATTCCAGATCACTTGTAATTAATCAAGTAGGGTTCTCTAGTATTGTAAATGTGTAATAGTTTTGGTGGATAATCGACTGCATGTCATTCTCATCCATGAATTCATGCTAACCCGTTTTGGTAGTTGCGATATTAAAAACTCCTGACCTTCCAACCTTTATGCCTTAACTCTTAAAATCCATTTCGTACGACGAATATTCCACACAATTAAAAGTGTTTCCTCACATCAATATTGAGTTTTGTTTTATGTTTTTTTTTTCTTTCTTTTCTTTCTTACTCACGCCATCCAAAAAATTATTTTTGAAAAACAAGTAATTTAAAAATAAGTTAATTTTAGATCACATTAAACCCTCAATTGAGATCAATTCTCAAGTTCATCAAAACACGAAAATTATAGTAATCTGAGTTATCTAATAAATACAATTTGAATCACTTGAAAATGTTTTGAAATGAGCAAGTTATAGCCATTTTACTAAAGTCGCGCAAATTTATCTTGCAATGAAAACGGGATAGTGTTTCTTAATTTTGGCCAACTTATGTGTTCAATCAAAACGGATTCTCAAGTTGATTAAAACACAAACATTGTAGTACTCTGAGTTATTTAATAAACACAACTTTAATCACTTGAAAATGTTTTGAAATGAGCAAGTTATGGTCATTTTACTAAAGTTGCGCAAATCTGTCTTGCAATGAAAATGAGATAGTGCCTCTAACTTTCAGCCAACTTATGTGCTCGATTGATACTGCTTCTCAAGTTTATCAAAACACAACAGTTGTATAAATCGGAGTTATCTAATAAACACAACTTGAATCATTATAAAATATTTTGAAATGAGCAAGTTATGGTCATTTTACTAAAGTCGCGCAAATCTGTCTTGCAATGAAAATGGGATAGTGCCCCTGATTTTCGGCTAACTTATGTGCTCGATCGATGCCGATTCTCAAGTTGATCAAAACAAAAAAGTTGTAGTACTCTGAGTTATCTAATAAACACAACTTGAATCACTAGCAAATGTTTTGAAAAGAGTAAGTTATGATCATTTTATTAAAGTCGCGCAAATATATCCAAAAACATTTGCTGAAATTTCCTGTTTCCCTAGAACAATTCGAAGTTCTTGCAAAAACTCGCATTGTTCTGGGGGAATAGGACATTTCAGCAATTTTTTTTATTGTTTCCCCAGATAAATGTGAGGTTTTGCAAAAACATCGCAATATCTCAGGCGAACAATATTTTTTTTGTGATTTCTGAAAATTTTTTTCGAAGTTTACTTTGTTTTTGTGATTGAAAATATTTCTAAATTTTTTTTTTGAAGTTTCATGAGATTACTTTTTTTTTTTTGAAAATTTGTAGGGAGAGGGAAGAGATTGGTTTCGATTTTACAAGAGATTTGAAAGAGATGAAAGATTTGAATGGGGAGGAAAAATTTGAGTTTCAATTTGAAGGGGGATGAAAAAAATGTTGTTTCTTTGTTATATAGGCAGTGTGAGAAAGAGTGGTGGTGTGAAAAAGAAAGTAGGTGGTGTGGGAGAGTTAAATTGTGTGAAAAAACACTTTTGATGGTGTGAAGTAGTCGTTGCCTTTCCTATATCCATGCCCACTTATGCACGTAATCAACTGGTTCTTGCACATGGAAAACATAGGTGGCGGGCTAAAAGCCTAAAACCATTTTTTCATTGTTTTTCATGATATATTGTTTTTCTTTCTATCAAACATAGCCTAAACATGAGCTATAAAAAAAAAAAATAATAATAAAAATAAAATAAATGGATTTATCATCTATATATATATAGGCAGTTGAGCCATGACAATGAGAAATGGACTAAAAGTGTCAATAGTTTTGAAAGTAGAACTATCAAAAAGAGGTGTTTCGAAAGGGAGAAATCTAGATTCTCCAAGGAAAATAGAATTTATAGATTCGTATTGGTAAGGCAATAGTTCTTTCGACGCCTATTGAGAGAATCAGTAATAAATGTCAAATTATCCATGGAGGAAGAATATTGAATCTCTAAGTTGTGATTTTGATGAAGTGGGATTCTGAGAATGTGGTGTCCCATTTAAATGAATCAAACGTTAAACTGAATAAGGGCTTTGCATTGCTTAAGTTTTGGACTACACATTCAGTTTAAACCTTATAGTAGAAGCTCTATAATCATATAGCAAATGCTAAATATAAGACAACGACTTTCGTGATTCCAATAGATTTTTGAAAGAGTGAAATAGTAGAAAGGAGTGGAAGGAAAGGGAGTAGGGTTGTCAACCGGATATTCCAATAGTGTTACCAAATTTGTGTTTTACGTGGATTAAAAAAAGAAAAAAAAAGTTGGATAGAAAAAAGGAAACAAAAATTTAAATAGAGATGGGAGTAAATGAAAAGAGCAAGTCTTGTCAGTGACGTTTGGTTGTCATTTTTAGATTAAGTTTTTGTTTTTTTTACACTTTTTACTTTTTCTCGTTAAAACACAATCACAAAAGGGGTAAAAATGTATAAAAAACCAAAACTTAACTCCAAAAGTGCCAGCAAAACCTAGTTGGCTAGAATTGTTGAAAAAAAAAATGTTTGGTTGTTATGGATGGTGTAAAGAGTAAACTGCATAATATGTGGAGTAGATCCAAAATCATGGTCTCTAAAGGACGGTCCAATAACTATACCATGGTGTTTAGCCAATCTTAATTAAAAAAAATATATGCAAGTCAAAATTAGACTTTACATCACCATAGGAAAATCAGACATCCATTAAAGCGTCCAATTTGCTTGCACATTTTCAGTTTAAGCAAAGGCATGCTGTGCGTATCACGTGGAACAATCTTTTCCCTCCATGGATGTTAGGTGGAAGCTCATGTGATGTACCTAACTAAATTAAAACTCAAAAATCATCTCAAGACCCTTAACAAAATCTACAAATCTATAGGTCATCTAAACTTCATCTCTTTCCAGGTCTGCATTGAGTATTCCTCCATCGAACTCACCCCAGAGATATTTCAAGCTCGAGTTATTCTGGACAACCTGGTTTGCTGTTTGGGAGCCAAAATACAGGGAGGGGCAAAATTGTATCTTGGCCCCCAGGCAGAAACCTGGCAGCTTCTCCCAGGCTGTCTAGAATTTGGGTGTTCAAGCTCTCATTTTAGATAGCTAGAACCTCAAACCACTTTCCACCATGCACAATATCTTCTCCAATTCAAACATTATCAAGTTCATTGTGTTCCAGTTATAGTGCAAAATCTAGTAAGGAAAATGTAGGTAGTGGGGGGTGATAACGGTGGTGTTGAAAAATATGAGAGAATGCGATAGAATATGGCAGAAGCTTCCATCACCTCCTCAAGTGGCTTGAAGTTTGTGGAAGCTTCTAGAGTAGTCTTTGGCTTGCTTAAGGATTAAGTAAGAAGAAAGCAATTCGAACAAGTAACTGGAGCTAGCCGTCATTGTTGACTTTTACTTGAATTTCTTAATGATGAAGTAAGAAGAAATCAATTCGAACAAGTAAGTGAAGTTAGCCGTCATTGTTGACTTTAGTTTGTTTTCTTAATGATGAAGCAAGTAAGAGAGGAAGTGGGTCAATTCGTCTATAAAAGGGGACCAATGGTTCCACATTTGATCATCCCATCCTTCGGGATCAAGGATCCTCAGCAGAGGCCACCCTCTCTGCATTTGTATTGATGTGAGGATCATGTGAAGTTTGTAATCCGAATTCTTCGGATTTTGGGTTTTCTTTGAGAAACCAAATGTGTAATCTATTAATCCCATCCTTCGGGATCAAGGATCCTCAGCAGAGGTCACCCTCTCTGCATTTGTATTGATGTGAGGATCATGTGAAGTTTGTAATCCGAATTCTTCGGATTTTGGGTTTCTTGTGACAAACCAAATTTGTAATATGTTTATCCTCCTTGTCTGTGAGAGATCTTGAGTTGAGTTGAGTTGAGTTGAGTTGAGAGATTAGGGTTCTTCCCCAATCTCTGTGTTTGTTTTTGTGAGAGAAAGAAGTAAGGGGTGAGGAGAGAGAAAGAGTATTTGTTTGTTTTGGTTTTGTGTTATACGCAGCCTGCATATATTTGTGTGTTGTCGTTTAGACACTTGTATTTGTATTTGTAACGTCCTAGACGTTTTGTAGCTCTCTCCATTTGTAATCTGTTTCTCTCATCAGTAAAGTTGGTATTTGTCGTGGACGTAGGCGTGTTTGCCGAATCACGTTAAATTGGTTGTCTCCAGTATTTGTTAGTATTTTGTTTGTAGCTTCGCATTTCGCCATTTGTAACGTTTTCGCCCGCAACAAACTGGTATCAGCGCAGCGTCGCCCGCAACAGGTGGTGGTGGAGGTGATGGCCGGTTGTCCAAGTGGGAATTAAGAACAGGAAGGAGGATAAGGAGCAGGGGTTACCATAGATTAGTGCCAACAACTAGTAATTAGACCGTACGTACATGTATTATTATACTGTGCTCTCAACATCAAAGCATTAACTCGTTATAGTTGTAACATGCATATTGGTTTTCACCAACCTTCAACTTCCACCATGCCACTTCATTCATGGCGAGCGACCTAATATTTCTAGTTAGAGTTACTTCTACTTTTCATCACTGCCCCAACCCCTTCTTCTACTTCTAGATACAAAACAGCACTCTCTTAGTAGCTCGTGTGAAAGGCTGGTGGTGGTCATGGAGATTGACTGTTGTGATCCAGGGATTACGCAGATGGAGGAGATCAGTCTTGATTCAACTCATGAGATAAGCTTTTCGCGTAGTAGAGATGAATCGCCGTCCGGGGTCTACTTGGTGTGGCAAGATTTGAGTGTGGTACTCAACAACATTGGTGATGGACCAACTAAAAGGTTGCTCCATAGGCTGAATGGGTTTGCTGAACCTGGTAGGATCATGGCCATCATGGGGCCTTCTGGATCAGGCAAATCCACTCTTCTTGATTCTTTGGCAGGTAGCACTTCTACTAAAAAAAATTTCATTTTTCTAAAGTTTAAACTTATCTCGAATTAGTAACTTAAGTATAGTGTGGGTATCATTTGGAGGCTTCGGAATATAGTGCCAGTTTTGTAGAAATTGGATTAATTTGTAGACAAAAAGTAATAATGGCTTTTGTAAGTAAATGTTGAGTGATGATGATCCAAACTACTTTCGGTGTTATCAAGTAAAGTGAGTTGGTTGGAGATTAATGACTGTATTAATAGAGTTATCAGTCAGGTTACAGATTGCATCATATGATCATAAATAGATACAAAGAAGATTTTTTTTTTTTTTTTGTCAAAAGATACGATCGAAGAAGCTGTTAACGGTACAACTATCATAAAACAGGGTCACCATGTTTCCCTGGCTAGAGGACCACGTCAATCCCAGCATACATTGACATGTGTAGTGCACCAAAGTACTTTTGTAAGCTGATTTTACGCATCTTAATGCACCGTCAACAGCTGTATTTCAAGTGAACCTCTAGCCAGGGGACTCCCATGCAATCCCCATAATACTAAAAATAAAACCTAGAAGGGAGCATTTCATGAAAACCTATTAGACTATCTTAATTAATCAGTAATCAGTAGAGGTGTCAGTACAAGGTCTCCATTATAAATTTCCAATAATGGTACTAATTTTACAAAAGTTCAGTCTGTGGATTGCAAGTTACAACACTCAGACAGGATAAATACATAAATCAGGCTGTGAACTGTGTTCTAAACATCATTAAGGGTCTGTTTGGTTAGTCATTTTCCTTGGAAAATGGAATTCATTTCCATTGTTACGCAGATTTTTGTTGTTTGACTAAACATGAAATTAATTCTTTATAAGACTGTTTTCATAAGACTACTCATGGGAATCCAAGTCTGAGGGGAGGCAATTTTCATATCTATTTTCCGTGCAACCAAACAAATCCTAAATGAAATACATTGCCAAAGAATTCAAATTGCAGAATGACCCTAACTGATTTACCCAAACTTTATTCTGAAATTTAAAAAGTTTGAAGTTTCAAGCTTCCTTCTCAAACAGGGAGATTGTCAAGAAATGTTACAATGACGGGGAACGCTCTACTTAATGGAAAGAAGATGAGACCGGACTATGGAATTGTAAGAGGTTTTAAATTTTCAGATATAAATGACATGTATTAAACTTTCTTTTTGAAATTGTGCTGTGGTTTATAGTGTAAACTAATAATTTCAGGCTTATGTGACTCAAGAGGATGTGTTGTTGGGCACTCTAACAGTTAGAGAAACCATAACTTACTCAGCTCAGTTAAGACTTCCTTCGAGCGTGAACAAACAGGACATGGAAGAGCTGATTGAGAACACCGTCATGGATATGGGTCTACAAGAATGTGCTGATAGAGTCATAGGCAATTGGCATCTAAGGGGTATTAGCGGTGGTGAGAAAAAGAGGCTAAGTATCGCTGTTGCGATTCTCACACGGCCTCCTCTATTGTTTCTGGACGAACCCACTAGTGGACTTGATAGTGCAGCAGCTTTCTTTGTTGTTCAGATTTTAAGAAACATAGCCCGTGATGGAAGAACTGTCGTCTCTTCCATCCACCAGCCTAGTAGTGAAGTGTTTGCACAGTTTGATGACCTTTTTCTCTTATCTGGTGGAGAAACTATTTACTTCGGAGAAGCAAAGATGGCAGTTCAGGTAATGTTCACCAAAGTGATCTAAGCACTTTTGTTTATACTACACATTAATTAGCAAGGGAATTAATGTTGGAGAATCTTTGTGACTATCTCGTATTCTGGTTTATTGTGCAGTTTTTTAAGGAAGCTGGGTTTCCTTGTCCTAGCAGAAGGAACCCTTCAGATCACTTTCTCCGTTGTATTAACACGGACTTTGACACAGTTACTGCCACACTAAAGGGAGCACTAATTATCCATGTATGGTGATTTAATATACCGCTTTGATAAACATGAGTTATGTTAGGCTAAATTTCTTATGTTCTTTTGTTATGAAATTGTTTATTGCAGCAAAATTCTTTGTGGCAAGACAGCCAGCAGCAATCATCTGATCCTCTAATGAATATGGCAATTGCGGACATCAAAGATAAGCTTGTTGAGAAATACAGACGCTCTCCCTACGCAACAGTAGCAAGAAAACGGAGTCGAGAGATCTTGCTCGCTGTAGGCATCTCTAACTCAACCATAACTTTCAGTAAAACCAACCAAATGCATTTGTCAATTGAAATCCCTCTTCTGTAAATGTGTGATTTTACATTGATCAAATTGAACTGCCTCATTAAAGGAAGGGAGGGAGGGGCCAAGAAAAAAAATAAAAAAGTTGAACTGTGAAACATTTTCCTATAAAATGACACATTAGCTAATAATCAACCGTTTCACATAAATGCAGAAAACACGTGTGCTCACATCGAACACTGGAAGTCAAGCGAGTTGGTGGAAGCAGATTTCCACATTAACACGGAGGTCTTTTGTAAATATGAATAGAGATATTGGGTACTATTGGTTGAGAATCATTATATACACATTGGTATCGCTATGTGTTGGAACTATATTTTTCGATGTTGGCACGGGATATTCTGCAATCTTTGCAAGAGGGTCCTCGGGTGCATTTATAACAGGTTTCATGACATTCATGTCTATAGGAGGCTTCCCATCTTTCGTTGAAGAAATGAAGGTAATCTTATTTTTAAAAGTGCAATTTCATACCTATGATGAAATAGGATTTGTGTTTGCATTTTATGAGCATCTTGTATATAATTTGAAACAGGTCTTTTCCCGGGAAAGGCTGAATAGGTATTATGGTGTTGGTGCATTCATCCTATCCAACTTTTTTTCGTCGGTTCCTTTCTTGGTTGCAGTGTCAGTTATTTCAGGGACAATAACATATTACATGGTAAAATATCATGCTGGATTCTCTCACTATACATATGCAATGCTTACTATATTTAGTTGCATTGCTGTCATAGAGAGTTGCATGATGGTGGTTGCATCCCTTGTTCCTAACTACATGATGGGACTCATAACTGGAGCTGGAGTTTTGGTATGTTAAGGTTTTCCTCGCCAACCTCGTCCCATGATAACAAATTCTTCAATTCAATCTTATACCTGACATATTAATTTCTGTAGGGCATTATGATGATGACTTCTGGCTACTTTAGATTTCTGCCTGATCTTCCCAAGCCCATCTGGCGCTACCCAATCTCTTATATCAGTTACGGAGCATGGGCATTGCAGGTTAGTATGATACTGAATGTTGCTTTCCATACAAAAATGTGAATAAACCACACACAGTTCCACGCCTTGCATTTCATATTTATCTTCCCTTGGTGATTCTCCATGGTCTAGTAGAGCTTCACGGTGCTTGATATGAAACACCTGGTAAAACGCTTGCGTTTTGGAGTAAATGCTGATTTAATAGAATCACCCTTTTTGTCAGTCTCATTAGTCTACCAACTTGATAGTGTATGCCCATGGTATAAAACAACTTCAGTCATGTTGATTTGGAAAATTGGAATAGACATGCTTACTTCTTTGTGGTAGAAACGTATGAATTCAGTGTTGCTGAGATATCATCATGTGAACTTTATGGTGCAGGGTCAATACAAGAATGACATGATTGGGCTTGAGTTTGATCCTTTAGTACCTGGAGACCCAAAAATCAAAGGCGAGTATGTGATTGAAAATATTTTTGGAATTCAGTTGGATCACTCAAAGTGGTGGGACTTGAGTGCTGTCATATCTATTCTCATATCCTACAGATTGATCTTCTTCATGGTCCTCAAGGTCAAGGAGTGGGCGATCCCATATTTCTGCAAGCTATATGCAGAGGTAACAATACGAAAGCTTAAGAAGAGGGCGTCATTCAGGAAGGGCTCATTCAGGATGGGTTCATTTAGGAGACAACCATCAATGTCCTTCAGGGAAACAACTCCTTATCCACTATCTTTTCAAGAAGGACTTAGTTCTCCCGTCCCTTAGCAGATAAACAAAAAAACAAAAAAAAAAACCATGTAACTACTACATTACAATTAACAACATTAGTAGCAAAGTCTTTCCTTGAGATTTTTACCCATACACCATGCTGTAATAGTGTGTTTGATTGAATTATTCAAAAATGACCAAACATGGGATCAAGCTCAACTTCTTCCACACGCATCATTCGTTACATTAGAAGCAAACGTGTTTTGCATGATACAAAGCCCTTAATTACTATGGCGTCACATGTTTGTGTCGCACTGAACGTACAACAAAAACACCTCTACTCCATTCAAGCATGTTATATTGAAGGCAGCGACTACTCCAAACCACTATTTTCTCTTTCTCACACACCACCTACTTTCTTTTTCACACCACTATTTTCTCTTTCTCACACACCACCTACTTTCTTTTTCACACCACCTATATAAACAAAAATCCAAACAATTTTCCCCTCACCATTCAAATAGACAAACGGTTTCTCCCTCCCCATATTAAAACGGTTCCACCCAAATCTACTCATCATTTTGTTCACTATTCGAAACAGTAGAGCAAATCCACCATTGCCATTATATTGTCCACCTCTTAGTCATTCAAAACTCTGCAGAAATCTTAATTACAGGTTGAATTTCAGCTATCATTTATGGTAGTATATTATGATGTTGCATACTCAATCTAAGGTTATCATTTATGCGTAGTTCTACGAATTGCCTTTGCCTCTTTTCAACTAAGCAAATTGGATCTTGGGTAAGCAGTAATGTTTCAAAAAATGAGTGTACGCTGATCTCGTCTCGTCCCGTCCTGAACCCATTTAGGATGGGACGAGGTCGGGATGGGGTTTTTTCAATCTCGTCTCGTCCCGATCCCGTATGAACGGGATGGGTCTATCTCGTCCCATCCTGTCTCGTGCCCACCCATATTTTCAAGTGATTCAGGTTGTATTTATTAGATAACTCAGATTACTAAAACTTTTGTGTTATGGTCAACTTGAGAATCAGTCTCGATCGAGCACATAAGTTGGCCGAAAGTCATGAACACTATCACGTTTTTATTGCAAGACATATTTACGCGTCTTTAGTAAAATGACCATAACTTGCTCATTTCAAAACATTTTCAAGTGATTCAAGTTGTGTTTATTAGATAACTCAGAGCGCTACAATATTTGTGTTTTGATCAACTTGAGAATTGGGTCTCGATCGAGCACATAAGTTGGCCGAAAGTCAGGAATACTATCCCATTTTCATTGCGAGGCGGATTTGCGCGACTTTATAATTCATTCAGTTGGAGCTTTACCCTGGACAATAAGGCTCGAACGAAAATTTCAGAGTTGTTGCAGGCCCGAAATTCATTCAGTTCATCTTTTCTGGGGTGAATAGTATTTGTGAGTCCTAGGTATTGTTGGTCAGCCGTTGATGACGTTGGTCAGCCTTAGGATATGTTCGTCAGCCGTGCAAACCCTTTGTAAGTCGCTTTGTTTGCGCAATGAGTGGGTTAGGTAGTCCCATATCGGTAGTCCAGTCGTAGGTGGTCTGAGTACAGTGTTCCAAACCCTTCAACCTCTTTGAAATCTTGAAAATGTCTTTGTTTTCAAAATTTACTCGAGCTTTTAGCTCTAGACAGAGAAACCAGATTTACAAAACAGAATGGAATGTAGAATTCCAGAAGTTGAACAAAATTTACAAAAATGGTCTATTCCTGAAGTTCCTTACAAAAATATTTATGAAATTTCAAGAAATATGTTTTCTCAAAAATCTGAAGATCTGATTGATATCGTTGAACAAACGTTACCTCTCAATGGATCCTTAGAATCCAAGAACATGTTTTCTATAAAGACCCTTCAATTTTTACAAAATCATGAATACAAGTACATCCATGTCGGTCTTATCCAAGTACGAATTAAACCTCTTACTAGGACAGGATTAGACACCTGTGCTCTTATTGCTCTTCGTGATTGTCGGCACAATCGATTCCATGATTCTCTGTTCGGTATAGCAGAATCTAGCCTTGCCATGGGTCCGGTCTATGTTGGTTGTTACCCCCAATTTCTCTGTGTCCCTCAAGGATCCAAATTTCCTTGAAACAGTCACCTTCAATATTCAGATCTCTGGTTTTGACATGTTACCAAGATCTGAACCCCTTGCTCTCATTTACAAAATCACCTACAAAGCTATGAAGACACAATTGAGTCCTAATGCTTTGATGGAGTCTAAAAAGGGAATATACAATCATATTTCAGGCTAATAAAGATAAAACTAGTGTTATTGTTCCAAAAACATTACACTGGAATCAAGTTACTCAGATCTCCCAGTAACTTGGCAAGTTCAATCGAACCCTAAAAGGCTTCCTCCTAGCCAACTCAGCCAAGTTCTAATTCTTGAAGATGGAACTATTGAGTTACAATTCTTCGAATCTCGTAGAACTAGGTTACAGCCTCTAGATTTTCAATCAGGACGAAGATCTGAATCATCATTCAGAACTGCTCCTACCCAAATCCCAAGAACTCCTACTCTGGATATTCTTCCCCGTTTAGATCTTGCAAATCTAAGATCTAATCCAGATCATCCTCAGATCCCTCAACCAATTTACAATCCTCATTCAGATCATCAATCTGAAAGATCTCTAACTCGATCTGAGATGGGTGATCCTGCTCAGCTTAATGTTCTTTCGAAAGAATTTATTCTTGATAAACAAAAGGTAAAAGATGAATTTTCACAAGATTACAATTCTGAAAAAAGAAAAACATTTTATGCTCAAACTACTCCCACTCAAAGGGACAATTTAGGAAAAATGTTTTATCAATTTTGTGAAGATATCAGAGATCATTTGCCATTCCTTGAATGGTATGAATCTATTTATCTTTCAGAATTAATGTTGTCAGAAATGCTTCTAAACCTTGGCATCTCAAAAACAACTCCGTTGTTGAATCTGTTTTGCCACCTTTAGAAGAAATTCACATACAAACCCAAGGACAGACTATAAAAGCCTCTCCTTTAAAAAATCCTTCATCTCTTTCGGATTCCACAAGAATAAGCAAAATTATTGAACAAAATAATTATACTAATGTTTTGCTTAACGAAATTGGTCAGCAATTGACTAATTCCCCTATTCCTGAATCCTCCCCAATAACAAACTCACCAAGATTGAAGCCAGTCACTTTTTTTCAACCTTCTACAATTGATCACGATGTTCTTTCAACACCTCCTCAAATTGTTGATGAAATCAATAGAAGACTTGCAGCTTTAAAACTCCAAACTGCACCAGTCTTGAAAGATCCTTCATCATCAAAAAAACAAATTAATACACTTTCTCATGTTGAATCAGAATCGGATGCGCAAGATGAACTAGATATTATATCTGAATTGGATAGACTTCAAACTCTTGATCGATTTGAATCGAATCCAATATGTTCATCTAGAACTAATCAAAATATCGGTTCTTTGCCAAATACTAGGAATTTTTATCCTAGACCAACTTATCCAGATATGCAATATGAAGAAAAATATATGCACACCTTCAGTTCATTTTCTACTGGTAACATCTATGAATGGAATATAGATGGTTTAACAAAAGAAAATATTATCGAACTGACGCAAAATATGGTTATGATGGTTGTTGCTCATCGTAGTGAACATAAATCAGACCATAGTATTGCTGGTGTTATTGTTGCTGGATTTGCTGGGCAATTGAAAGGATGGTGGGATAACTATCTCACCCCTTCTGAACAGCAAGGAATTTTCCAATCTATCAAACTTGATTTTAATGGTCAACCTATCAAAATTGAAAATGGCGAAAATATTCCTGATGTAGTTAATACATTAATTTTCGCCATACTTAAGTATTTCATAGGTGATCCTTCAAAATTCAATAACAAATCTAGAGACATTCTTATGATCATTAGATGCAAAACACTCAATCATTTTAGATTTTACAAAGATGTGTTCATAAAGAAAGTTATGCTTCAAAATTAAGCTAACAATCCTTTTTGGAAAAGAAAATTTCTTTCTGGATTACCACCTGTGTTTGCAGATATCGTTAGAGATAAGCTACAACCTGATTATCATGGTGATATTCCTTTTGAACGCTTAACATTTGGTGATTTGATTGCCAAGATCAATGAAGTTGCTTTGCAACTATGTAATGATCTTCGACTCAAAGCTCAACTCAAAAGAAAAAATATTTCTGGTTCTAAAGAACTTGGATATTTTTGTCAACAGTATGGGTATGAGCCAATCAAAGACCATTTCCCAAAAACTTCCAAACAAAAGTAACGGTCTCATCCAGCCCGAAATTTTAATTCTAAAAGGCCTTATGGCCCAAAACAACAAAAACATTACAATAACTTCTATTCAAAGCCTAAAAGGCATGGAACCCATAAGCCCAACCAGTTTTCTAAGCATAAAGGCCCAATGGTTCAAAAACCCATTTGCTTTAAATGTGGTAAACCTGACCATTATGCTAAAAATTGTAGAACAACCCAAAAAATTCATTCCCTTGAAGCCTCTGAAGATATCAAACAAACGTTTACAACTATCTTAATTAATTCCGAATCTGATTCTAACTCTTCTAATGACCTTCGAGTCTATCAAATGCGTTATGAGTCAGACTCTTTTGATCTTGAGGAATCTGACACTACATCAAATTTGCATTTTTGTAACAACCCTCAAAACAGTATCACTTTTGAAGTGTAACAATTCACCTAACAATTTACACATTTTCCCAAATAAAATGATACAATAATTGTATCACCATGAAGAGTATGGTTATAAAAGTGATACTATTCATGGTGATCCAACTTATTGTATCATTTTTTTGTGTTATTGTTTTTCATTTTTTTGACTAAATTTAGTTTTGACTTGAAATTGTTTGGTGAATTGTAACATTTCAAAAGTGATACTGTTTTGAGAGTTGTTACAAAAGTGTCAATTTGGTGTAGTGTGATCACAATAATCGTGCTTAGGCTTGTACATGCAATGCAGTACAGTCTATCAATATGCTCTAAAAAACAAAAGAATCAAGTATTCTTTTAGATTTTGTTGATCGAATTGATGATCCTCAACTCAAAATTGAATATTTAATTCATATTAAAAATACAATCACACATAAACCTGTTCCAGAGATTGTAAATCCATTTTACAATCATAAAGAAATCATTAATAGATTCAGAACTCCTTCTCAGCATTTTGTTTCTAGTCATGATTTACAAGTTGAAGTTAATCTTATGAAGAAAGAAATTGCCAACTCAAGCAAGGTCAAACTTGGCTTAAACAACAATTGGTGAATCTACAGATTCCCCATGCAATTCCTCATAAAGATGATCCCTTCATCTTCCAATATTGGTGATCCGGAAACTACTCCTGCATTTCTCAATGAAATGAATACAGTTACATATCACAAATGGTATATTAATGTAACTTTGATTCTTAACCAAAGTCACAAAATCAATACCATTGCCTTTGTTGATTCAGAAGCTGATTTGAACTGTATTGCTGAATGATTAATTCCCTCTCAATTTTACAAAAACACCACACAACAGTTATTTACCACAAACAGCAAACCTCAAGTTCAATATAAACTTGTTGGCACTCACATTTGCCAGGAAAATATATGTATTAAACAAGATTTTTTGCTAGTTAAGGACATGAGCCAAAAAATGATTTTGGGAACTCCCTTCTTAACTACAATTTATCCGTTTAATGTTACAGATATTGGTATTTCTACCAATATCCTTGGTAATGAGATTCTTTTTAAGTTTTTATGCAAAACTAAAATTGCTGAAATATATACATTCTCTAAATACAGAGAATTGTTTTCTCAATTTTATATCTCAAAAATGCCAACATCTAAATTTTCTAAAACAAGAAATAGTTTATCGTCGCATTGATGATCAGCTCAAAGATTCACAAATTCAATCTAAAATTATTCACTTTAAATAACAATTATCTTCTGAGCTCTGTTCTGATCTTCCCAATGCCTTTTGGAATAGAAAGCATCATATGATTCGGTTACCATATGACTCTTCTTTTCGAGAATCTCGAATTCCAACCAAGTCTTGTCAAATACAAATGAATTAAAACCTAACTAATAAGTTTACTTGTAACAAAATTTTAAGTATCACTTGTAACAAAAATGGAACTATCCTAATCTTGGGAATCAAGCAATTAAACCTTCTAACATGTCGTTATCAAATACACTATGAAATTGAATAATAATTCCTTATTATATGCCCTGCATCGGACTCTCCCGCTTGAAAGAACTCGGTTTTAACAAGTAAAATTCGGGTAAACTTACAGGAACAATGAGTCTACTTATAATAAAAGTGGAACCATAATCTTGAAATTAAGCAAATAAAAGAGTTCCAAATTTGTAGTTAAGAAAAAAAATGTAATGTGAAATTAAATCATAAATATATCACCCCACGTCTTGTGTGTCCTTGGTAATAGTTCACAACAGCATCTAGAAGGTTAATTTTGTATGTGATTTTATTTTTCATGTGACACCTCATCCTGAAAATAGTTTTGGTATGCTTATTTTTTATTTTTATTTTTGGAAAACAAAGGATGGTATAATAACTATAATAGATAACAATGATGAAGTGGGCTAAGATTACATACTCCCAGTTTGTCATTTGAACAAAATGTTTATCCCACCTCCAACTACATGCCAAGTACTAGAACTGCTATCGTGAGATATTTCAAAGTCGCCGATGGAAGCATTCCATTGTTTATTTACCAACTTGGCCACATGATCCAGATAAACTGGTTCAACCCTACCTAAAGTGGAAAAAAAAAGTTTGTCAAAACACAGATTTTTAGCCCACAGAAACACCAAAATAGTCAGACAGAAAAACTGTATTGAGATGCATACGGATTATAAGAAACAAACATTCATGTGAACCAATTTGGAAAGGGTGAAAGAATTTTGATGGGAGCTTAAATCAACTTGCATTTTAGATGAACTTAAACGACAAAGAAGGTTACAATATACAAGGACTAAACTACTTTTGCATCAATAGAGTTACAGTCACACAAATGATTATGAACTCCCAAAGTATTGTATTTCTGATCATTTTCGACCAAGAGAGTAATTTGATGTAAGTGGTCAATCATATAAGCTTGCATACCGTCAGCGCATACATTTCAACCAAACTATTGTATGCGAGAGCAAAAAGTCAAATAAATAAATAAATAAAAATTGTGCATTAATTACTTGCCCATTCAAATCCAAACTCACACAAAAGTTGTTAGGAACTATATAAGCCCAATTGTCACAAAAACCCAAATTGAAGTATAAAAAAATTTGTATTGGCACATTGGGGACAAAAAATGGTTTTTACTAACGCACAAGCGAGCAAATTTTTTTTTTTAAAAAGGAACCTCCAGTGGGGAGGGGCAACTATGGGATGCAAGACCTTTATTACTTGAAAAAATCTAATACACTTATCGGGGGAACATGATGACTTTACCCGAGAGAAAAAAACATAATCCTAAATTTAAAAAAAAAAAAGCTACCACCAAAGTAAACCAAAAACATAACAAAAGGAAAATTAAATTCTAGGCCTAACTCACCAAAGATAAGGCCTAATTATAAGGTCCTAAACCAAGGTGAGGTTTAGACCTTAGGATAAGGCCTAAACCATGGAGAGGTTTAGATCTTAACAGACTTAATCATGAACTAGACCAACATCACCAAAAGCTAAGGCCTCATAAACAAAAGCAGAAACCTTAACCAAAGAACTAACCCTCACCTTGGTTATAAAGAGAAAAGTTGGTTTTCATGACTAAATGAAAACTATATTATTTGAGCTCAGTTTAAATTGAAATTTTGAGAAAAAATTAAAAACCAACATAAAAAACAATGTACCAAAGTTTCAGCTCGTTCCGACATGTGTATCTCGAGATTTGTGCTAAGTGGAAAAGGGAATTTCTTTATTAGTACCAAGAAACAAGCAAAGGCCCACTTTGGACGCGACACAATCTGGACGGTAAGCTGGCTAGCGCTCATTGTCCTAAAACACTTGTAAAGATCGTTTATTAAGATATTTAATGGTGGGGCTTAAACACGTATCTCGAGAAACAATGTCGAAATGGTCAGCAACTTTGGTACATTGTTTATAGTGTTAATCCGTAATTTTTTGAAATTTTCAGCTCACAAAAATTGAAAAAAAAAACAAATTTAATTTACAATGAAAACTAAGTGGTCCTCCTAGATTAGTAAAATCTAATTTTTGTCCTAAACTCGCAATGCCCCAAAAAATTGTTATATGAAGAATCGGGAAAAAAGTCCAAAAGCAAAGGACACCTCACCAACTACTTAGACAACTCGTTTCCACCTCCATGATTACAAAGGACAAAATGTCCATCTCATCCACCCACTCTACACTAGTCACGAGAAGCTTATCTTCTCAATTATTGTATGTTTTATTTTGTTATATAAGCAAAAGTGTGTCCTGTCTGAATCTCAGGCTTTTCTTTTCTTTTGTAACCCTTTAGCTCCTCTGTAATCCTTCCACTTTGTTAGTTTCTCTCCTGTATTTTCTATTTTCAATAAATAAAAGCATGCATTGTTTATCTTCTCTTTATTAAAAAAATATTCTAAGAACTGATCTTGTTTAGAACATCTCGTTAAACTAGATTAAAACTTAGTATCGGCACCATTCTCTTGAACAGTTTGAAAGAATATGTCTTTTGAAATTTTAGTTTTATTTACATTAGTTTATAGTTTTTTAAGCACACTTTTGATTTTGTATATTTTATTTTCTCTTGTTTTCTATTTTCTATCTTCTGTTTAAATTTGTGCTTCTTAGTCTTATTGCTACTATCATGGGTAGAAATTGGTTTCGTCGACAGGTAGAGCTTTGCGTCCTTTGTCCTAATTAAAGTTCCATCCACTAGGCACTATCTGAGCCAAGGCAATGCCCCTGTAAGATAAGTAGCGCTAGATGGCGCTAGGAACAGGGAAGCGCAAACCAGACTCAAACATGTTTTTGTACAAGCAAATGTGTCCCTCCTTCGGAACAGATTGAAAGTGATCACTTTCCGAAAGGAGTGACAATCCCCAATCACCGAGGATTTCATATCATTAACAAAGGGCAGTCGGGTCCTCCTCAGATATCATTGGCTCCCTAAAGAAATTAACACAACATTGATGTCTCTCACGCAAGACATTAAGTTGCACGAACATGGTAAGTAAAAACTCGAGCTCAATCAAGCCAGAAAAGTAAAATACAAATAATGGAAGGAAGTTTTAAAAAGGTAAAAGGAAAAAACTCCCCCAAAATGGGCTTTTTGGTGCGTGGGGGAGATGATTACCAAACCACTACATAAACATTAAATTCGGTGCGAAATCCGAAAAGGCGTCGAAATATGCCATCATGGCACAATACGAACCCCTACACGGGTCAATTAGTGGCCTAGTATGCAGACTCACTAACCATGGAGGAGTAGCTGATAAAACATAAATCAGTCATACGATCACAACCATACATGTGGCATAGATCAACCCTAAAATAAGAAAGGCTTTAGCACAGTTCCAAAATCAAGCATTGGGTCCTAAATGCCGAAGAGTATTCAGTCATGCACAAGTAAGATTATGGACGAGATCTCCTCCCTTCATCAAGCCCTCGATAGCTGGAACAGTTGAGGAGGGAACACTTGCTATAAAATGTGAACAAAGGGAAGAAGAAAGGTACGCATACACATTATTAATTTCATCTAGTCTTCATTCTTCCTTTTACTGTCGCTTGACTTAAGCATCAGAGTGTCTTCAGCCATCACAACGGTGATCCCTGACTCACCACTGCTCATTTTGCAGGCTCGAGATCAGCGAGGACGGATCTGGACGGCATGAAAAGTATTGGTTATTTCAAATTGTTATAGCAAGGAACGTTAAATTGTACATAATGTAATTAAAATACAAAATTGAATTGAATTGAATTTTTGCAATTTATCAATATCATTTGTCGAACGACTTTTTGTGGAATTGATACCACGCTTGACATAAATAAAAGAGAATGAATGTCCGAGCACAATCCAAGAACAATATCATTTTAAGTAAATTTCAGGATGTATTTAGATGTATGGAATCTTACTTCATTTACGGCCTCACTTTCATTGTTCTTTTTTTTTTTCTCATTCATTTGGGCTAAAAATATTAAATGAAATCTGTTTGGTTAGCCATTTTCCATGGGAAATGGAATCTGTTATACAAATTTTTGTTGTTTGATTGTCTATTTACTGACAGGAAATCGATTCTTCATAAGACTATTTTCCCATTACTCAGGAAAATTTTCATGAATTGAACTAAGCCGGAACCAAAGGGATACATCATCTCCAATTTGGATCTTATCTTATCCTTACCTGACATATTCACTTGAATATCATCTTCCGTCGCCATAGAAAACGAGGGGAGGCGTTGAAATCGAATTCACGGAAATTGATTCAATTTCCATGTGTAACCAAACAAAGCCTAAATGAAAATGGGTTTAAATGAGTGAAATTCATTAGTTGGACTGTCTTTTTTCTTTTTCTTTTTCTTTTTTTTTTTGGCAAGACATTAGTTGGACTGTGTCCTCTCTTAAAAATGGTAAAAATAGCTTCAAATTAGTTGTCAGCTCTGTCGTGTTTCTTCTCTCACACCTGTTTTGACTGTGGAGTCTCCATTACAGTGACAAAGTTGATAATTCTGAAAGAGAGAGTTGGGTTTATAGAGATTGATGTTTCGACTTTAGATGCTTCTTTCTTTCTTCCTTCACTGTTGTTTTTGTTTGGTTGTTTCTTCAGTTGGCTTTCGTTCATTACCAACCACTTGAAAGAGTAAAGTACAAAGAAAACCCAACTCTCCCTCTCATCAACCTAATTTCACCACAATTGACACTCTGGGTTTGATTGTAAATGTTGTGATCAAGGGGTAGAGAGGGGTTGTTGGTTCTTTGGGTATGCTGGGTCGTCCAACACTGCTCTCCATGTACAAGCGAATGACTTCCAAAGATTACTCAAGTGTTGTTGACACCGACCTCGAAGATTCAGGTGCTTTTCTTTGCTCATTGTCTTCTGTTTTTTAATTTTGTTAGTGAAATTATTTGTGGGTATGAGAGTTTAGATTATGTAAACAAACAAAACTTGGTATTTTGGATTACAGGGTGATTTTTTGGTCTTCCATCAAAGAATAAACTGAGACTAACGATTGGGTTATGTGGCTATAGGTCCAATTAAAAGAAATAGTTGGGAATAACTTTTTATTGTTGCATATATTGGCTTACAAGTGCATTTCAATTGCATAATTTATGAGATCAGTTGCAAGTATATATTAAACATAATTGATGAGAACTAGAAATAGAACCCAAATGATTGAAGAGGGTCTGACTTGGTATGAACTCTATAATTAGATCTAACAATAAAGGAAATTATATCAAGCATAGTTTACACTTTCTGGTGATAGTTGGACGGAATTCTTGTATGGGTTTCAGCTTTGCTGGATGATATAGAGCCAGAAACTTCAAACCTATCATGGAAGCCTTCATTGATACATGTTGTGGCTACAATTTCTTCTTTCTTGTTTGGCTACCATCTCGGGTACTTTTCTTTATTGATTCTATCATTTGATTCCACCCCCCTAACATCATCAATTAATTTGGTTTTTCCCCTGACTTTTGGTTGACAAAATGCGGAATCTGATGTCTGCAGAGTTGTTAACGAAACACTAGAGAGTATTTCTGTGGATCTTGGTTTTAATGGAAACACCCTGGCCGAAGGTGAAAATGCTATCTATGTCCTGTGATCTCATGGGTTTGTTTATTTACTGCCATTACAATAACTCTATTAACATAATATCAAATAGGTCTTGTGGTCAGTACGTGTTTGGGTGGAGCTTTTGTTGGATGTCTCTTTAGCGGTTGGGTTGCAGATGGAGTTGGTCGTCGTCGGGCTTTTCAGTTGAGTGCCTTGCCTATGATAATTGGGGCTTCTATAAGGTAAAGATGAATGTATAAGCCTCTGTTAATGTTGATGATATTTGTGTTCCAAATGTTATTGTTAATGTAACTTTTATTGAACTCTTTAATTTATTCTGCGGCCAGAACTTGTTGGACCATTATAAATAAAGATGGAAACTCAATTATATTCATTTATATATTTCTTAATGCTCTTCATTGAGGATTTTTTTTTTTTTTTTTTTTGAGAACACTGCTATCATTTTACTGATGCCATACTAGTTGAATATGTTGTGGAAACATTTAGTACCACTGTCTCTAGATATAATGATTTTGCATTTCTGAACACAATTAATCATGTAATGCGAAGAGGAGATGTGCTTGAACGGTCATACCCCCATTTCCATGTCATTTTCAAGATCTTTTATATGGGTTTGGTTTGCTATTTTGGATCTGAACTCATGAAAAAATGGTGAGATCAAAACATTAATAGGTTCCTATCATCCATTTTACATTCTTTTTTTGTTGTTTACATAAAAAAAAATAAGTAAGTTTATTTTCTTCTGCACAACTTTAATTAAGACTCTAATAATCAGGTCTCTCAATTGCAGATAAAGTCTTTTTTATCAACACAGCTACAAATTTTTTTCCTCGTAAATTCAAACCCTTGTGTAATATATAGACTATATCCTGTCAAGGATGAAGATCTTTAATAATCAAATCAGATTGTTTAATCGTTATAAAACAATCTAGGTGGCTGACTAGTTGGGTTGGATAAACCAGGACTCCAGGGAAAAGTTGAGAGCCAGAGTTTGACCGGCCATGCCCCATTGTGTTGGATGAACTTTAAATTTTCATTTATCAAGTTCTGTTCTCGAGTTCTAATAGTAGTAGTTTTATATGACTTAACTTAAGGACGACCATTGAATGTGTATTCTCAGTGCAACAATAAAGAATTTGGAGGGTATGCTTCTTGGAAGATTATTGGTTGGAACTGGAATAGGTCTCGGTCCTCCTGTTGCAGCTCTGTATGTGACAGAGGGAGGAGTGCTTCTGCTGTAGATGCTTTAATTATTCGTTGATATCTTCCACTTTTCTTTAATACTACTGGTATACAGATCTAGATTGGATAGTTGATTTGATTAGTTATCAGTGTATATTTTCAGGTTTCGCCTCCTTTTGTGAGGGGTACTTTTGGCAGCTTCATTCAGATTGCAACCTGTCTTGGACTCATGGTTGCTCTGTTTATTGGAATTCCAAGAAAGGCAAATGTGGGCTGGTAAGAAGCATAAAATGGATGCTTAAATATTTGAATCAAATTGGTTATCGTCAGCTACTTGATATGCTTTCTAATACTCTACTTCCTTAGGTGGCGGGTGTGTTTCTGGGTATCTGCTATACCTGCTACAGTTCTCGCTTTTGACATGGAGTTTTGTGCAGAAAGTCCTCATTGGTTATACAAGGTATATACTTGTCATTCTTTCCTTGACAAGTCCTCCCTATTTTCTCCACTTTGTTTGTGTACAACTAAAACTTCTTAGTCAATCCTTAGCATCTAGGACGAATCCCCCAACCAAAAAAAGAAAAGAAAAGAAGAAGCTACGAAAATGTATCTTGAAAATAGACAATGTAAAATTTACTAATCATATTTGTTAATCTCCTCGGCAATAACTGCTTAATGATCTTCATTAAACATTTCTCTAAGCACCACTATGCCCGTAACACTATAAAGAAGCCTTTGTAGGCAAAAGTCTTCACAGAGTTAATTCGTGTGGTGCAGCAAGGAAGATTTGCTGAAGCTGAATGTGAATTTGAGAAGCTTTTAGGAACATCACATGTCAAATGTGCAATTGCAGAAATCTCAAAGTCAGATAGGGGAGATGACATGGAATCAGTGAAGTTATCAGAGTTGTTTTATGGTAGACATTTCAGAGGTATATGGGCTAAGCTAGCGTTGATTAACCATGGCATATAGTCATCTTTCCTTCAAGTTCTTTGTTTTTCACTGATTCCTTTTGCAGTTGTTTTTACTGGATCCACCCTGTTTGCTTTACAACAGCTATCCGGGATAAATGCTATATTCTATTTCTCTTCAACTGTCTTTAAAAGTGCGGGGGTAGCCTCGGACACAGGAAACATTTGTATAGGTGTGGCAAATTTATCAGGTATGAACCACTCTATTTTCAGAAAGTTTCTGTATCTTGAAATATGAGCTCATTCTTCTGATTCCATGACTTGCTCTCAGGGTCGCTTGTTGCATTGGTTTTGATGGATAAAGTAGGAAGGAAGGCACTTCTTTTTGGAAGCTTCTTGGGGATGGTGAAATTTTCTCAGAACTACTCTGGAAGATAATTTCCAATTTCTGCAATTAGAAACAGTTAGTGGAATTATGTGCTTTCTGTGGCCTATTTCAGTCACAAGAGTAATTCAGAGAAAGCAAGTTGGGTTAAGCCTATTTGACAGATCCAGACCAGAAATATAGCAACCTTTCTGGAATACTTTCTGATAAGATCGACTTAATTTCGATAGTAGCTCTCTTGGTGAAACAAGTTGGGTCAAGCCTGTTTGTTAAGATCGACCCGGCATTATCCAGATTGACTCATAGGCCAATTTGTTAAACCATGTCTTATGTGTAAAATTAGTGTAATACTCGTGCCGTTGGCACTATCGCAGATTACATCATACTTTCACGGCTATGTTGAATACTCACATTTGGGGTTTTATTTCAATTTATAAAAACACTTGCATAATTGTCTATTACAACAGTTATGATGAATTAATTTTGTAAAAAGAAAATAATGGCAATCAATGCCATGAACACCAAAAAAAAAATCAAAATTTCGACAGAGGTTCCCTTGTATGTTTCAATATTGAAACCTGTCTGAACCTGTCGAAAAAATTTATAATGGCAGTCAATGCCATGAACACCAAATAATATCTCTACGTGCCAAAATAATATCAAAACATTTAAGTACATCAAAGCCATACATTATTTAGACCTATATGCATTTTAAGAGCATGGTCTCCACCATTTCAAGACCTAAGTGAAAAGAGAAATTAACAAAATTTCTTACTGTCCTGAGCAAGTTTGAATCAACTTGCTCATCACGAACTGTAACCGTGACGCATTGTTTTTTTAGAAATTTGATCTATGACAAACATATAAGTAAATAAGTAATTTTAAGGTGAAAATTGTCCACTTATAGTGGAAAAACTATGCATTTTTCTTACAGTTTCTTCTACGGCTGAATCCACCTGCAAACAAAAAAAGTGTCATACATATGAGACAACCAATTCGAAGTAAAATGTAGTAGTATCAACATACTATAGTACCTGTCCAAAAATCATAATTTTGGAGTAGGGTGAATTTTGAACTAAGTGGTCCATAATTACGGTCAGATGCAATGAAAGGTTAGGGATTGCTGAAAAGAAAAGGAAATGTTTTAAGGTTGCAACAAAAGCTTTACAATTGAACTATATTTTTGGACCAACCATCAATTCAATAAGAAATCAAACCACCAATTTAACCAAAAGTGGGGACTAAAAAATATCCATCATACATTAATCTTCTGGAATTGACATTATTCTTTCAATCATATATTTTCACATTGTATTTTTTCTATCAACTATGTTAAAAAAATATTAATGACATCTAAAATTGAGCACTAAGCAAGCAAGGTGTCTGCCTGCCTGCAAGCAATCAAGCTGTCTGTCTGCCTGCAAGCAAGCAAGCATGTTGCCTACCATACTCCTATTCTTCAAGTTAGGATTTTTCGAAAGCAAACATTCTCAACTACAAATAGTATCAACCATTCATACATGTGATTATGAAGGCAAATTTGACTCAACTAATAATCTTGAAAAAAAATTAGTAAGACATTTATATTCATAAAAGCATGTTGCTTGCAAGCAAGCACGCTTAACCAATTTCTCAACCAATGCAAAACCAAGCAAGCTACCTTGGAACAAACTGCAAACTAAGATCAAACCCCAACACATCAAAACTCAAAGCACTAAATGCATGTCAGATCATAAGCACAATTTCACAACCAATTCAAAACCAAAAATTCAGTCAAATCATCTCATGATCAAGACACTTATTGCATTAACTATTTTACTTCAAAGGCAAATTTCGAAAGACTTACATGGAGCATTAAGCAAGCAAGCTGCATGCCTGCCTGCAACATGATTCTGGTAATCTTGACAGGCAACTAATAATCTTGAAAAAAAAATTAGCAACTACAATTAGTATCAAACTAAAATTTGACTCAACTAATAATCTTGAAAGCAGACATTCTCAACTACAAATAGACCTAAAATGGAGCACTAAGCAAGAACCAAGCAAGCTGCTTGCCTGCAAGCAAACATCCTGCCTATGACACTCCTATTCTTCAAGTTATGATTTTTCGAAAGTAGGAATTCTCAACTACAAATAGTATCAACCATTCATACATGTGATTGTGAAGGCAAATTTGACTCAACTAATAATCCTGAAAAAACAATAGCAACTACAAATAGTATCAACCTAAAATTTGACTCAAACTAATAATCTTGAAAGCAAGCATTCTCAACTACAAATAGTATCAACCTAAAATGGAGCACTAAGCAAGCAAGCATGCTGCCTACGACACTCATATTCTTCAACTTCTGATTCCTCTCATGTCCCAAGCACTGACAAATAAGAAAAATGCCATAACATACTTTCCACTTAACACAATGTTATTGACAGGGATGTTGAGGCTGAAAGAGCAAAGGATTTGGGTCCAATCAAACTCCTCCAATCCATGTCCATTCACAGTAACTCAAATCTTGTTCCATGGGAGTGTTGAGGTATAGGATCATGCTTACCCTCCTTTGTTAATAGAGATAATTGATTTAGTTCATTTAGATTATAGTTTGTTCCCCACTAATAAAATCTAGTTCGAGTTTGCCCAACCCCAACTTGCCTTGAGCCACACACACTGGGTTTTGGTAGTGGGTGGGCTAGCTTCAACTAACACAAAAGAGCGCAAGCCAAGAAGACAAAGAACAATCATAGAAGTGTGATTCCTTTTCAGTGCAAGTACTCAGGTGAAATTGTAAAAACTATGACGGTCTGTAAGAGTACACAAAATGACAGGGTTCAAAAACCAAATTGTTGGGGTGACAAAGTTGAGAATTGTAGCACCCTCACAAAACATTTAGAAAACGTCATAATTTGGCTACAAACATAAACCAATATTTTCATAAATGCCTTGCTTCAACAAATTCATAGCTCTAACTATGCTTAAAATGAAAACACCAAGACTGCATTTCAAAATCAACCATGAATTTCCATTACACACTAAGTTCATAACATAACAATGTGAAAACAATCAATTACATCTAAGCATCTAATTATTTTGAAAAACAAAATAGCAACTACAAATAGTAGCGACCTATAATTTGACTCAACTAATAATCTTGAAAGCAAACATTGTCAACTACAAATAGTATCAACCTAAAATGGAGCACTCAGCAAGCAAGCATGCTGTCTGCAATCAAGCATGCTGCCTACGACACTCATATTCTTCAACTTCTGATTCCTCTCATGTCCCAAGCACTGACAAATAAGAAAAATGTCATAACATACTTTTTACTGAACACAATGCTATTGACAGGGATGTTGAAGCTGAAAGAGCAAAGGATTTGGGTCCAATCAAACTCCTCCAATCCATGTCCATTCACAGTAACTCAAAACTTGTTCCATGGGAGTGTTGAGGTATAGGATCATGCTGACCTGGTCAAGCTAGAGATTTTGAGCTTACCCTCCTTTGTTAATAGAGATAATTGCTTTAGGTCATTTAGATTATAGTCTATTCCCTACTAATAAATTCTAGTTCGAGTTTGCCCAATCCCAACTTGCCTTGAGCCACATACACTGGGTTTTGGTAATGGGTGAGCTATCTTCAACTAACACAAAAGAACGCAAGCCAAGAAGACAAAGAACAACCATAGAAATGTGATTCCTTTACAGTGCAAGTACTCAGGTGAAATTATAAAAACTATGACGGTCTGTAAGAATACACAGAAGGACAGGGTTCAAAAACCAGATTGTTGGGGTAACAAAGTTGAGAGTTGTAGCACCCTCACAATACATTTAGAAAATGTCATAATTTGGCTACAAACATAAACCAATATTTTCATAAATGTCTTGCTTCAACAAATTCATAGCTCTAACTATGCTTAAAATGAAATCACCAAGACTGCATTTCAAAATCAACCACAAATTTCCATTACACACTAAGTTCATAACATAACAATGGAAAACAATCAATTACATCTAAGCATCTAATTATCTTGAAAAAAAAATAGCAACTACAAATAGTAGCAACCTAAAATTTGACTCAACTAATAATCTTGAAAGCAAGCATTTTCAACTACAAATAGTATCAACCTAAAATGGAGCACTAAGCAAGCAAGCATGCTACCTGCCTGCAAGCATGCTGCCTACGACATTCATATTCTTCAAGTTCTGATTCTTGTTATGTCGCAAGCACTGACAAATAAGAAAAATGTCATGACATACTTTATACTGAACCCAATGCTATTGACAGGGATGTTGAGGCTGAAAGAGCAAAGGATTTGGGTCCAATCAAACTCCTCCAATCCATGTCCATTCATAGTAACTCAAATCTTGTTCCATGGGAGTGTTGAGGTATAGGATAATGCTGACCTGGTCAAGCTAGAGATTCTGAGCTTACCCTCCTTTGTTAATAGAGATAATTGCTTTAGTTCATTTAGATTATAGTCTGTTCCCCACTAATAAAATCTAGTTCGAGTTTGCCCAACCTCAACTTGCCTTGAGCCACACACACTGGGTTTTGGTAATGGGTGGGCTAGCTTCAACTAACACAAAAGAACGCAAGCCAAGAAGACAAAGAACAATCATAGAAGTGTGATTCCTTTACAGTGCAAGTACTCAGGTGAAATTGTAAAAACAATGACGGTCTATAAGAGTACACAGAAGGACAGGGTTCAAAAACCAGATTGTTTGGGTAACAAAGTTGAGAGTTGTAGCACCCTCACAAAACATTTAGAAAATGTCATAATTTGGCTACAAACATAAACAATATTTTCATAAATGCCTTGCTTCAACAAATTCAAAGCTCTAACTATGCTTAAAATGAAAACACCTAGACTGCATTGCAAAATCAACCACGAATTTCTAATACACACTAAGTTCATAACATAACAATGTGAAAACAATCAATTACATCTAAGCATCTAATCACATCCTGCACAAACCTCAAAACTCATAAATCTCCAACCTTTAAGCTACTCTACCAAACCCCAATACTCAAAAACCATAAAGCTACAACCTTTAAGCACTCTTAAAAAAGAGGAATTTCATCACACACACTGGGTTTTGGTAATGGGTGGGCTAGCTTAAACTAACACAAAAGAACGCAAGCCAAGAAGACAAAGAACAATCATAGAAGTGTGATTCCTTTACAGTGCAAGTACTCAGGTGAAATTGTAAAAACTATGACGGTCTGTAAGAGTACACAGAAGGACAGGGCTCAAAAACCAGATTGGTGGGGTGACAAAGTTGAGAGTTGTAGCACCCTCACAAAACATTTAGCAAACGTCATAATTTGGCTACAAACATAAACAAATATTTTCATAAATGCCTTGCTTCAACAAATTCATAGCTCTAACTATGCTTAAAATGAAAACACCAAAACTGCATTTCAAAATCAATTATGAATTTCCATTACACACTAAGTTCATAGCATAACATTGTGAAAACAATCAATTACATCTAAGCATCTAATTATCTTTAAAAAAAAAATAGCAACTACAAATAGTAGCAACCTAAATTTTGACACAACTAATAATCTTGAAAGCAAGCATTCTCAACTACAAATAGTATCAACCTAAAATGGAGCACTCATCAAGCAAGCAAGTTGTCTGCCTACAAGCAAGCAAGCATGCTGCCTACGACACTCATATTCTTCAATTTTTGATTTCTCTCATATCCCAAGCACTAACAAATAAGAAAATTGTCATAACATACTTTGTACTGAACCCAATGCTATTGACAGGGATGTTGAGGCTGAAAGAGCAAAGTATTTGGGTCCAATCAAACTCCTCCAATCCATGTCCATTCATAGTAACTCAAATCTTGTTCCATGGGAGTGTTGAGGTATAGGATCATGCTGACCTGGTCAAGCTAGAGATTCTGAGCTTACCCTCCTTTGTTAATAGAGATAATTGCTTTAGTTCATTTAGATTATAGTCTGTTCCCCACTAATAAAATCTAGTTCGAGTTTTCCCAACCCTAACTTGCCTTGAGCCACACACACTGGTTTTGGTAATGGGTGGGCTAGCTTCAACTAACACAAAAGAACGCAAGCCAAGAAGACAAAAAACAATCATAGAAGTGTGATTCCTTTACAGTGCAAGTACTCAGGTGAAATTGTAAAAACTATGATGGTCTGTAAGAGTACACAGACAAAGTTGAGAGTCGTAGAACCATCACAAAACATTTAGAAAACGTCCTAATTTGGCTACAAACATAAACCAATATTTTCATAAATGCCTTGCTTCAACAAATTCATAGCTCTAACTATGCTTAAAATGAAAACACCAAGACTGCATTTCAAAATCAACCATGAATTTCCATTACACACTATGTTTATAACATAACAATGTGAAAACAATCAATTACATCTAATCATCTAATTATCTTGATTAAAAAATAGCAACTATAAATAGTAGAAACCTAAAATTTGACTCAACTAATAATCCTAAAAGCAAGCATTCTCAACTACAAATAGTATCAACTTAAAATGGAGCACTAAGCAAGCAAGCATGCTACCTACAATCAAGCAAGCAAGCATGCTACCTGCCTGCAAGCAAGCATGCTGCCTACGACACTCATATTCTTCAAGTTCTGATTCCTGTCATGTCCCAAGCACTGACAAATAAGAAAAATGTCATAACATACTTTGTACTGAACCCAATGCTATTGACAGGGAGGTTGAGGCTGAAAGAGCAAAGGATTTGGGTCCAATCAAACTCCTCCAATCCATGTCCATTCACAGTAACTCAAATCTTGTTCCATGGGAGTGTTGAGGTATAGGATCATGTTGACCTTGTCAAGCTAGAGATTCTGAGCTTACCCTCCTTTGTTAATAGAGATAATTGTTTTAGTTCATTTAGATTATAGTTTGTTCCCCACTAATAAAATCTAGTTCAAGTTTGCCCAACCCCAACTTGCCTTGAGCCACACACACTGGGGTTTGGTAATTGGTGGGCCAGCTTCAACTAACACAAAAGAACGCAAGTCAAGAAGACAAAGAACAATCATAGAAGTGTGATTCCTTTACAGTGCAAGTACTCAGGTGAAATTGTAATAACTATGACGGTCTATAAGAGTACACAGAATGACAGGGTTCAAAAACCAGATTGTTGGGGTAACAAAGTTTAGAGTTGTAGCACCCTCACAAAACATTTAGAAAATGTCATAATTTGGGTACAAACATAAACCAATATTTTCATAAATGCCTTGCTTCAACAAATTCCGAGCTCTAACTATGTTTAAAATGAAAACACCTAGACTGCATTTCAAAATCAACCACGAATTTCCTTTACACACTAAGTTCATAACATAACAATGTGAAAACAATCAATTACATCTAAGCATCTAAACACATCCTGCACAAACCTCAAAACCCATAAATCTCCAACCTTTAAGCTACTCTACCAAACCCCAATACTCAAAAACCATAAAGCTACAACCTTTAAGCACTCTTAAAAAAGAGGAATTTCATCAAACAAATATGGTGCATCCAGTAGTAGGAATTTCATCAAACAAAATGAAGAAGTCAAAGAAGAAGATAAACTGGATTTTTTATTAGAGAATACATTGAAGAGGAAAACAAAGAAGAATACTTGTTACCTACAGTGACTCCTTCGTTCCTCCAGATTCTTGCCAAGTCTGCAAGTGAAAACAGACACTTTAAAGTCTCCACCTGTTTCCAAACAAAAGAGCATCAGAATGACTGTGTAATTCATTTTTGCTAAAGATGAACTACAATTGTAGGGGCAGGGTAAAAGCAGAATGTTGAAATCTTCTTACTGAGTATCACAATCAAGTCACTAAGTCTCCACTTGTATTACTGTAACTTGAGTTTCTATCTTACTTGATCTTCCACTTAGATTTTTCTTACTTGATTCATCCACTTAGAAGCTGCAAGATGGAAAACATTTTCAAAAGATATGAAAACTGACATAATCAAAAGATATGAACATCCTACATTCACGGCTATGTCGAAAGAGACATGCACACAATATAATCATTTGCAAAAAAATGTCATTTTTTGAATAAAGTAATTTATCTGAACATGTCTTAAGAAAATCTACTTCACATAAGTGACTATAATGACAATCATTGTCATTAACAATTAAAAATCAAAATTTTGACAGAGTTTCCTCTGTATTTTTCAATATTTAAACCTGTCTGAACCTGTCATAAAAAATTACAATGACAATCAATGCCATGAACACCACATAATATCTCCAATTGCAATTGGATTTTTACGAGTACTGGAGATTGAGCATTAATCTTATGACTATTGAATCTCTTTGAACTCATTTAAAAAAAACACCAAATTAATCTCTACGATACCCAGTACGCTATAGATATTAAAGCTGCATTGCATGATATCAATAAGCAAAACAACTCAAATATGAAAATTGTCGTGTCATACCTATTGGTGCACCAAAAGCAGCAGGTAGCAATGGATCAAACTCCATCCCAAGTATCGACCCATCTTCTCTAACACGCTCCCCTAACTGTGCATCAACAAACTCTATAGCTCTTGCTTCCGTATTTCAACGACAACTCCACCCTCAACGATTCCGGCGGATAAGTTTCCATTGTTTCCAATTTAAAACACACAAATCAAAACCCTAAACAAACAATCAAATCAAAAACATAAAAACACACAAAATCAAAACAAAATCTTCCAACACATGAAAATGTACAGCCATCAAACAATTGGAGAAATTTATAAAAAAATATAATTTAAACTGTGAAGATAATGGACTAATGCCCTGATACCACTTTAATTTGAAACTATCTAATGATAAGAATATTCCAACAGAGTTGAGTAAGTATATGTAGCTCAAACCATAACCCCAGACATGCTAGTGAAGCATATCAATAAAAATAATGAAGACTATGGTTTTCAATTTTATCCAAGTGTCACGAAAGGATCTAGAGATCTTGCACAGTAGTCGAGTATATAAACAAAGTCCTGGGCTCTTAAAGGAATGTTTCCATGGATGAGATTTGGAAGCTCTTAAAGTCCTGAGCTCTTAAAGTAGGTTGGAAGCTCTACCTCTTTCCCCAACCGAAGTGCACTAACAATTTGAGATTGCAATGACCCTGTGATTGAACCCGCACCAAGTTCGGCGTGAATGGAACTTGAAACATCGTAGTCACTAACTCATCAAACCAAACAACAACCACAAAAACAAAAAAAAACAACTCACTCCAACTTCAAAGCTCTAGATACAAATGAAATAGCTCTATTTCATTAAAGCAATCTTAAGATAGTGAAGAGAAGAGCGTGAGGGTCATTGCAATCTTCAACCAATCAATCACTCACCAGCTCTATTTGCGAAGGCGTCTTCACCGAATCGAAGAATGAAAGGAGAGAGTGAAGAGAAGAGATCTAGAAAAAAAACGACCAAATCAAGGACAATTTCATAGATGAAAAACTCAAGAAGAACAATTTTTTTCGAAATACATCACAAAATACTTGCCACTTCCAGCCATAGAAGAGAAATCAGGGCCATTTGGATGCCATTGTTGTGGATGGTAATCACTGTTTTCCTGCAAAAAAGAAATACACGTTAGAATCCAAAATTAAAACTTTAGAACACAAAATTTGTTTAGAATTTGAGAATTCAAGAGATTGGAAGTGATTAAGTGAAGAAGATGGATTTTACCTTCTTCGAAATCGATTTCCTGGAACTCTCGCACACTCTGCAATACCCTAACTTGGGGTAAAAAAGATCTGAAGAATGAAAGTAGAGAGTGAGGAGAAGAGATCTGGAATAAAATAAAATAAAATACGACCAAATCAAGAACACTTTTCAGCTTCAAATTTCATAGATGAAAAACTCGTCAAGAACACTTTTTTTTCGAAAGACATCACAAAATACTTGCCACTTCCAGCCATGGAAGAGAAATCAGAGCCATTTGGGTGCAATTGTTGTGGATGGTAATCACCGTTTTCCTGAAGAAGAAAAAAATACATGCAAGAATCCAAAATTAAAACTTTAGAACAAAAAACTTGCTTAGAATTTGAGAATTCAAGAGATTGGAAGTGATTGAGTGAGTGAAGAAGATGGATCTTACGATTCTTGCCCAGTTTGAATCAACTTGTTCATCTCGAATGGTAACCTTAATGCCTTCGTCTTTGAGAAATTGAACCTATATTTTTGAAGTAAAATCATTGGAACTCCGTCACTATCTGAAAAAAAAAATTAATCATAAACTTAAAAATTATATATTGGAATAAACTTGATCAGACACACACAAAAATGTTTTCCTCTTACTGTTTGTTCGATATTGGAATCAACTTGAGCAAACGTCATCATTTCAGAGTATAGGGGTCTCCTTGTTGAGAGTTCCATAATTATTGTTCTAAGACAATACAAAGAAAAATTAAATACTATTAGAATTTCTATATGATTTCGAATGAAAAGGAAAAAAAACCCAAAATAAATAAATAGATAAATACTTATCTGAAGGGAAAAAAATTCAAAATAAATAAATAGATAAGGAAAAAATACATATCTAAACGTCTCTAAACAAAACACCAAATAAATAAATATGAAATCCAAATAAATATGAAACCCAAAATCTCTATTACAATTCAGATGGGTTTTTGTCCTACATGGCATTTGTTTGTCCTACGTGGCAATTTTATCTCTGTGGCAGAAGTTAAGTGAAAAAAATTCACAGATCCAGTTACACTACTCTGGAAGATAATTTCCAATTTCTGCAATTAGAAACAGTTAGTGGTATTATGTGCTTTCTGAGGCCTATTTCAGTCACAAGAGTAATTTAGAGAAAGCAAGTTCGGTTAAGCCTATTTTACAGATCCAGACCAGAAATATAGCAACCTTTCTAGAATACTTTCTGATAAAATCAACTTAATTTCAATAGTAGCTCTCTTGGTGAAACAAGTTGGGTCAAGCCTGTTTGTTAAGATCGACCCGGCATTATCCAGATTGACTCATAGGCCAGTTTGTTAAACCATGTCTTATGTGTAAAACTAGTGTAATACCCGTGCCGTTGGCACTATCGCAGATTACATCATACTTTCACGGCTATGTTGAATACTCACATTTGGGGTTTTATTTCAATTTATAAAAACACTTGCATAATTGTCTTTTACAACAGTTATGATGAATTAATTTTGTAAAAAGAAAATAATGGCAATCAATGCCATGAACACCAAAAAAAAAATCAATATTTCGACAGAGGTTCCCTTGTATGTTTCAATATTGAAACCTGTCTGAACCTGTCGTAAAAATTTATAATGGCAGTCAATGCCATGAACACCAAATAATATCTCCACGCGCCAAAATAATATCAAAACATTTAAGTACATCAAAACCATACATTATTTAGACCTATAAGCATTTCAAGAGCATGGTCTCCACCATTTCAAGACCTAAGTGAAAAGAGAAATTAACAAAATTTCTTACTGTCCGCGGCAAGTTTGAATCAACTTGCTCATCACGAACTGTAACCGTAACGCATTGTTTTTCTAGAAATTTGATCTATGGAAAACATATAAGTAAATAAGTAATTTTAAGGTGAAAATTGTCTACTTATAGTGGAAAAACTATGCATTTTTCTTACAGTTTCTTCTACGGCTGAATCCACCTGCAAACAAAAAGGTGTCATACATATGAGACAACCAATTCGAAGTAAGATGTAGTAGTATCAACATACTATAGTACCTCTCTGAAAATCATAATTTCATAGTAGGGTGAATTTTGAACTAAGTGGTCCATAATTACGGTGAGGTGCAATGAAAGGTTAGGGATCGCTGAAAAGAAAAAGGAAATGTTTTAAGATTGCAACAAAAGTTTTACAATTGAGCTATATTTTTGGACCAACCATCAATTCAATAAGCAATCAAACCATCAATTTAACCAAAAGCAGGGACTATAAAATATCCATCATACATTAATCTTTTGGAATTGACCTTATTCTTTCAATCATATATTTTCACATTGTATTTTTTCTATCAACTATGTTAAAAAAATATTAAGGACACCTAAAATGGAGCACTAAGCAAGCAAGGTGTCTGCCTGCCTGCAAGCAATCAAGCTGCCTGCCTATGTGGCATTTGTTTGTCCTATGTGGCATTTGTTTGTCCTACGTGGCATTTGTTGGCCTACGTGGCAATTTTATCTCTGTGGCAGAAGTTAGTGAAAAAATTTGACAGATCCAGTTGCACTACTCTTGAAGATAATTTCCAATTTCTGCAATTAGAAATAGTTAGTGGTATTATGTGCTTTCTGAGGCCTATTTCAGTCACAAGAGTAATTTAGAGAAAGCAAGTTGGGTTAAGCCTATTTTACAGATCCAGACCAGAAATATAGCAGCCTTTCTGGAATACTTTCTGATAAGATCGACTTAATTTCAATAGTAGCTCTCTTGGTGAAACAAGTTGGGTCAAGCCTGTTTGTTAAGATCGACCCGGCATTATCCAGATTGACTCATAGGCCAGTTTGTTAAACCATGTCTTATGTGTAAAACTAGTGTAATACCCGTGCCGTTGGCACTATCACAGATTACATCATACTTTCACGGCTATGTTGAATACTCACATTTGGGGTTTTATTTCAATTTATAAAAACACTTGCATAATTGTCTATTACAACAGTTATGATGAATTAATTTTGTAAAAAGAAAATAATGTCTTATGTGTAAAATAATACAATCTTGGGAGGTCGGGGTTGTATGGAATTCCATCAAGAGACCTATTAGAAGGTCTTTATTTATTTTATATTTTACTATATTAGTTTAAGACCACGGTATTCTAGTTTCTCAATTCTTAATGAAGGAAAAGACCATCATTCATCCATGGATGTAGGGAAAGCACATGAATTTTTGTGTCTTTTGTGGTTTATTGCTTTTACTATCGTTGTAACAAACAGGTAACTATTGGGAAACTTTTTTTCCCACTGCATATTAATCATGATATTGAGGGGGGGGTCAGCTTTACCTTTGTAGGGTATGGTGGGTAATTGACCGTGTCAGATGTTGATCACCTCCGTTTCGAAAGGTGTTCTTGATATATATTCTTGTAAAAAGGTAAAAAATACTTTCCAAAAATTTAATTAGGTATACAAGGCACAACAACCTGAAAAGGATTTAGTTCCCAAACCAGTTTACATACAAAAGTTTTGCTAGCTGTCGAGGAAACCAGCGAGGGGAGGGCGGTGGAGGGGGTGGGACCGTCCATCCCCTTCGGGATGTGCGCGCAAAAAATGATGGCATTCATCCCGAGGGGGATGGACGGTCCCACCCCCTCCACCGCCCTTCCCTCGCTGTTTTCCTCGCCCACTTCCTCGACATTCAGAATTTTTGTACATACAAAGATCCCACCTTTAAAGAAAGATGTCCCATCGTTAAAGAAGGATGATGTGACACCCAAGACCAAAAAGTAAGCATGGTGTCAATCTTATCTTTATGTATAAAATATTTATGTCCATCCATGGTAGTATTGAGCACTGGAAATATTGAGTTGTCCGATTCATTTAAATCACTAGTCCTAGTCTTGTATGTGCAAGCATTGTATTCCGTTATTCTTCTGCATGAAGACAGTGCACAACGTCAATTCCGAGTTCTGATTTTTCTTTTTTGTGATTGGATGAATTTCAGGCAGTTGCAATGGGCATTCAGGCTGTTGCTGCAAGTGCTTATGTATCAGACTTTGGAGCTTTATATCTCTCCGTTAGTGGGATGTTACTGTGAGTAATTGATAAGAACTGACTTGTTTGATATGTATTTGATAAGAACTGACCTGATATGATGAGAACTGATCTGGGTTGCTATGTTTGCAGGATAGATTCAAACCAATGCAATTTTACTGACAGAGATGCAATACAAGCAAGGAAGAGAATTTACAGACTGAAGATCTTGTAATTGTAAACTCTGAATTGATATCAACAAATGGAATGAATTGTATTGAATAAGAAGGTTGATTCGATATAGCTAATCTCCTGTAGAGCAATTACTCAGTTGTACAATTTTTTTACAAATCAATGAATGAATTCCCTTTATTGCTATTCTCCTATTTATACTAACACCTCACAGATGTCTTTGCAAACATTCTAACAGAGGCTTTACATTCTAACAACTAACAGAGCATTTACATTCTAACAGAGCATCTCTAACCATTAACAGAATATACTAACAGAATACTTGAAACCCATCTAAGTCACCATCTGACAGAGCACTCTCCAACCTCATTGGTTTTTCCTTCTTCTGCCCATTATATATGCAACATCTTATATCAGTAACACTGAAACACGTATCTTCTGTTGAGCATTTCTGTAAATCCTTAACAGCATTTATCCTCTTGCATTAAAGCCATTAACAACCCCTGACAGTTACTAACAATATTTGCATTAAATCCACTAATAGCATTGCATTCATTTAAGCATCCTACTAACAGCATTGCATTCATATTAACCCATCTTATTCCTTCGCCTAGTGTAGGTGAACCTTATAGGGGGCCTATCATTACTCCCTCCCAAAAAAGGCACCTTGTCCGCAAGGTGAAAATCTGGAAACTATTGGTGGATCCGATCAAAAGCTTCTCAAGTGGCCTCATAAGCATGCAAGCCTTTCCACTTAATCAACACTTCGAACTCACCTGGACTGCCCTTAACAACCTATCTGACATCCAACACTGACTCAAGTTGAACCACTAACTCTAGATCATCTGTCAATTGAGAAGGAAGAGGAGCAATATGTGAACAAGGGCCCTTAGCAGGCCGTAATTGGGACACATGAAACACCGAATGAATCTGAGAAGATCCAGGCAAATCCAGTCTATAAGCCACTGACCCGACTCTGCTCAACACTGTATAAGGCCCATAAAACCGCTGAGATAATTCCTGATTGACCCTCTGTGCTAAAGATGTCTGCCTATATGGTCTGATTTTCAAGAATACTTTGTCGCCAACTTCAAAAACTTCATCCCTCCTGGATTTATCAGCAAACTTCTTCATTCTCTGCAGAGCACATTGTAAATTCATCCGAAGAACTTCCAAGACAATGTCCCTATCAGATAAAAGTTGATCCACTGATGACACTGCTTTCTTCCCAGCTATATACCGAATCAAAGGAGGAGGATCTCGACCATACAACACTTTAAAAGGAGTAAAACCCGTAGCGGAGTGACTGGATGTATTATACAATTAATTTGCCCAACCCAACCACTTAGACCATTGTTTAGGTCTGTCAGAAGTGAAGCATCTAAGATACGTCTCCAGGCAGCGATTTATCAACTTAGATTGCCCATCCGTTTGAGGGAGATAAGCAGTGCTATACTTCAATTTAGTACCTTGTAAGTGGAACAATTCTCGCCAAAAGTGACTCAGAAAAATGCGATCACAATCAGAGATAATGGACCTAGGAGTCCCATGAAGTCTGATTATGTCTGAAGAAAACACTTTGGCGACCCCTTTGGCAGTAAACGGGTGTTTCAGTCCAGAGAAGTGAGCATATTTGCTGAGGCGATCAACCACGACCAAGATAGTGTTCATGAACCTGAAAGTAGGAAACCCTTCAATAAAGTCCATTGTGACCTCATCCTAGACTTAAATAGGCAGAGGGATGGGTTGAAGGAGCACAACTGGACTAATGGCCAAACTCTTATTCCGTTGGCAGACCTCGCATTCACTGACTAGCTTTCGGATGACGGCCTTCATTCCAACCCAATAAATCTCCTTGGCAATTCTCTTATATGTCTTAGTTTCCCCAGAATGTCCCCCTAGTGATGTTTCATGAAATTCCCTAAAAATTGTAGGAATAAAAGAAGAATTTTTAGGAAGAACTAACCTATCTTTAAAATACAATAATTCTTCTACAATTCGAAAACCAGGACGACCCGCCCCATTGCGCATGGACTGAATGATAAATTGCAGGTCAGAGTCACCCAAAATTTTGGCCTTCAAAGCATCCCAATTTTGCCATGAAGCCATACTGATCTAAGAACAAAAGAACATGGGAGAAATTCTGGATTAAGCATCTGCGGCCTGATTAGAAGCCCCTAGCTTGTACTGAATCTCAAACTGATACCCCATGAGCTTGCTCACCCACTTTTGATACTCCGAACCAATCACGTTCTGTTCCAACAAATATTTGAGACTTTTCTGATCAGTTCTCAAACCAAACTTACGCCCTAACAAATAAGCTCGCCACCTAGTGATCGCAAACACTATTGCCATGAGCTCCTTTTCATATATCGGCTTGAGTCTAGCCCGTTGCCCCAACACTTGACTGAAGAAAGTGATAGGTCGTTGTAATTGCATAAGAACGACCCCCGCTGCAAACTCGGAAGCATCGGTTTTGACAATAAACTCTCTGGAGAAATCCCGCATCGCCAATACAGGCGCCTTAGTCATGATCACCTTGAGTTTCAGAAATGCCAACTCAGTTTCCTGATTCCAAGCAAAGCAATCTTTCTTCAATTGGGACATCAATGGCCAAGCAACCTGACTGTAATCTCTAATGAATTTACGGTAGTAGCCTGTAAGACCCAGAAACCACCTCAAATTAGTAACATTTCTCGGCTGAGGCCAGTCCAACATAGCTTGGATTTTTTATTGATCTACTGATACTCCTTCACTTGATATCACATGACCCAAATATTGTAGTCTGGAACACCCGAATTCACATTTCTGCTTGTTCGCATACAGTGTCTGTTTTCGTAGAACACCCAACACCACTTCAAGATGCTCCACATGCCCTTCCAACCCCCTACTATAGACCAAAATATCATCAAAAAAACCAATACGAACTTACGCAGGTACGGCCGGAAGATAGAGTTCATCAGCGATTGAAAAGTGGCCGGCGCAATAGTGAGCCCAAATGGCATCACCAAAAACTCATAGTGCCCTTCATGAGTGTGGAATGCGATTTTAGAGACATCCCTTTCCCGTACCCAAATCTCATGGTAGCCGACCTTAAGATCTAACTTCGAAAAAATCACTGACCTGTGAAGCTCATCCAGAAGCTCTTCTATAATTGGAATGGGGAATCGATCAGGTACTGTTTACTTGTTTAGAGCTCTATAATCAATACAAAATCGCCATCCACCGTCTTTCTTCTTCACTGGCAATACCGGACTCGAAAATGGTGATACACTCGGCCTTATAATTCCCGCCTCTAACATTTCTGCAACTAATTTCTCGATCTCATTTTTCTGAATTTGGGGATAGCGATATGGCCTGACATTCACCGGATTGGAGCCTTCATGTAGAACTATGGAGTGTTCATAACCCCGTATGGGAGGCAACCCAGATGGAGCCTAAAACACCTCTGAATATTTCTCCAACACTGCTGAAATCACTGATGGAGCTTCAACAACTTCGTCCACTACCACATCCACATTTCCTAATTCCACCAGAAATCATTGTCCCGCCTGTTTGATAGTATGAAGCATTGTCTTACACGAGACTAAACTCCGTCCCAAGGATGGATCCCCCTTGAGAATAATTGTATCAGAACCTATCTTGAACCGTAGAATTTGATCTCTCCAATTAACAGAAGTCGTCCCTAATGTTTCAAGCCACTGAATACCCAGTATAACATCTAAACTCTCGAGCCCTAATGGAAGAAAATCTTCCACAATCTCGACTCCTTGCACCATCAACTGAACTTTTTGACAAAGTCCACTTCCTTGAACCGATTCTCCTGACCCCATTGTTACCCCATACACCCCCGTATACGTGATTGGCAACCTGACTTGATCGACTAATTTTTTAGAGATGAAATTATGAGTCGCACCGCTATCAACCAACACCACTACTGATTGACCAGATATCTCTCCTTCCATCTTCATGGTCTTTGGGTTTGTGAGTCCCATGACCGAGCTTAAAGAGACCTCAATGACTTGGCTGATCTCGGCCAGATCTAGCTCTTTTTGTTCCTCGCCCTTTTGATTCTCTTCCTCTTCAGATTCATCTCCTTCTTGAGCAATAAGGATACTCACCTCCTTTCTCTTACACTGATGACCCGGTGAATATTTTTCGTCACACTTGAAGCACAAACCCTTGTCGCATTTTTCTTGATACTCTGCATCAGACATTTTCTTGAAATCTCGGCTTGAAGATGAAGATCTCTCAAAGTTTCGAGAGAAGAATGGTTTGGAGAGGCAAGGATTTAGGTCATTTGATGGATTTCTCTCGAAATCTCTTAACTGTGTTGGTTTGTAATGCCCTACTAGATCGGACCCAAATGGCTTTTGTCCTCCCATGGGCCGACTTGGGTTGTTTTGAAAGCCCATCTTATAAGGTGTTAACAAGATCTGTTTTTCCTCCACCCGATGGGCCAGATCCATCGCCCGACTCAAAGAAACTGGCTCCAGCATCCTCACTTCCACCCGAATTGCGGGTTTCAAGCCATTAATGAATTTGCTCAGGTAGATGTCTTCAGTGAGTGTCTCTAATGGTGCCGCCAAGCTGACAAATTGCCTTTTGTACTCTGCTACTGATCTCTCTTGCTTGAGAGCAAGAAATTGTTCACAAAGGGATCCTTCTTGAGTGGGTCGAAATTGCTTCAACAACAAACCCTTAAGCTCTTCCCAAAACAAGATTGGACGTCTTTTACTTTCCCCTTGATACCAAAGAAGTGCATCAGATTCAAACGATATAACTGCGGTTTCGATCTTGTCATCATTCGAGTATAGATGTAGGTTGAAAAATCTTTCAACTTTGAGGATCCAACCATCAGGGTTTGAACCTTCAAAAATGGGCATATCTAATCTTCTGGGCTTCCTGTCAAACTGTTCTCCTTGTGATGAAGACCCTCCAATCCCACCATTGGGACTCTGGGTTTCCACATGTTGATGGATGGAACTTGCTCCCTCATTGTAGTAGAGGTTGTCTTTTGGGTATCTTGTTGGGCCTTTATGAGCTGATCCAACCTGTTCATGACTTCTTGAAAACCCACATTTAAAGAATTTAGTTTTTCTTGCATACTTGCCATTGTTTCTTCCATAATTTCCATTCTTGCATTAGCACCAGCACCTTTTCCAGCCATCAATCCTAGGAATCGTAGTGCTATGATACCAATTTGATAAGAACTGACTTGTTTGATATGTATTTGATAAGAACTGACCTGATATGGTGAGAACTGATCTGGGTTGCTCTGTTTGTAGGATAGATTCAAACCAATGCAATTTTACTGACAGAGCTGCAATACAAGCAAGGAAGAGAATTTACAGACTGAAGATCTTGTAATTGTAAACTTTGAATTGATATCAACAAATGGAATGAATTGTATTGAATAAGAAGGTTGATTCGAGATAGCTAATCTCATGTAGAGCAATTGCTCAGTTGTACAAATTCTTTACAAATCAATGAATGAATTCCCTGTTATTGCTATTCTCCTATTTATACTAACACCTCACAGATGTCTTTGCAAACATTCTAACAGAGCCTTTACATTCTAACAACTAACAGAGCATTTACATTCTAATAGAGCATTTCTGACCACTAACAGAATATACTAACAGAATACTTGAAACCCATCTAAGTCACCATCTGACAGAGCACTCTCCAACCTCATTAGTCTTGCCTTCTTCTGCCCATTATATATGCAACATCTTATATCAGTAACACTGAAAAACGTATCTTCTGTTGAGCATTCCTGTAAATCTTTAGCAGCATTTATCTTCTTGCATTAAAGCCATTAACAACCCCTGACAGTTACTAACAATATTTGCATTAAAGCCACTAACAGCATTGCATTCATTTAAGCATCCTACTAACAGCATTGCATTCATATTAACCCATCCTATTCCTTCGCCTAGTGTAGGTGAACCTTATAGGGAGCCTATCAGTAATCAATAGATTGGAAAGACATAAATTGACAATTCGACATACAGCATCATGTTGTTTGGATCGTTCTAAATTTTTCTAGTAAGTTTGAAGTTGATCTTTGGTGCTTTTAACTGAAATGGAATCTTTGAAAATCTGTAACTGCAGAAAGTTTCTGAAACCTCTAAGTACCGACTCTTTTAGTTTAAAATATATAGAACTTCTTCACAGGATGTGATACTTTGAATAATTGGCATTGTTAGTAGCTGCATACACCTCATAGTATCCTCTGAAATAGCTAATTCCGAGTATCCATGCAGGTTCGTCCTAACTTTTGCAATGGGAGCTGGTCCAGTACCAGGTCTTCTATTGCCAGAAATATTCCCTAGTAGAATAAGAGCAAAGGCTATGGCAGTTTGTATGTCAGTGCATTGGGTAATGTTTTCATTTCCCTTTAATATTCTCATCTTGCTTCTTTCAACTGGACTATTTGGTGAAAAGTCTATCATACAGTATAGCGAGCATCCTGACGCTAAAAAAGCTTAGTAAATGCTCATGGTTTCAGACTACTTTTGGCTTAGTTCTGTATATAGCTTTGTGTCTCAATTCTGCTTTTCCATGAAATTGTAGTTCTCATTTGGAATCGAGGTTGAACATTTATGAGTTTGTCAGTGGGCTCTGAAAACATTACATTATATTTGATCTAGTTGAAATAGAAAACACCAACGCAAAAGGCAAAAGAAGTGAACATTGGAAAGAAGTAGATGGAAAAGTGGGTAAGACGGGTGACTTGTGTAAGGCTAGCTTCACTTCCTCATGTATCTATACTAAATGGCTACAAAGCTTAGAAACGTACTTGGCACCGGATATTCTCATCCAAAATTGGTCCTACTATAAAGATAAAACTGTGTTTACGGAATTTTAGTAATTTTTAACAAATTACTATGACTGCACTGAACTGTGAAGTCCGTGATGTTATGATAAATGTGAAACTCGATCACCCTTGGAAACTGCGATAACGTCATTCTTCAAAGTGACAATAAGGATGTTCCACGTGGATCCCGTCATAATATCCCACTGTTAGGAGATTAATTTAGGAGGTTTATTCATTTATTCGGGGATAACTATATATGAGTATTTGCTTTGTTATAGGAAACTACTTTCTCAAGAAGTTTAATATTTTCTAAATTATTGCTAGGTATTATGAGAAATTAGGGAAGTTATTATTGGACTTCTTGTATAAATATTTTTCCATTGAGTTAATGAGAATACAGAAAAACAATTACCCTAAATCTTTCATGGTGTCAGAGCCAAAATTGCTTCTTCAAAAAAAAAAATTTCCTAAACCATGGTCGGCAGTGCATCTCTTGAGAAGCCGAACCCCGCTCCTGCTGCGCTATCTCTTTCAGGTTTTACTCGCACTCCTTCTAACAGGTTGCATGGTAAGTTGGAAATGGATTATTGGATAATTGATACTGGATGTTCTCATCATGTTACTGGTGATGAATCTTGTTTAGTGGATACTACAGTAGTTTCACCATGTCCCGTGGGCCTTCCGAATGGTCAAACGGTGGTTGCTACTAAGGAGGGTGTCGTGAAACTCACGGACAAAATAATCCTCCAACATGTTATTTTTTGTTCCAAAGTTAAACTGCAATTTAATTTCGGTTTCACAACTAAATGATGATTTAAATTGTTTTGTCCAATTTAATTCTAACTTGTGTGTTATACAGGGACCTGCATTCGAGGGAGGTGATTGGCACGGGTGAGAAACGGGATGGACTTTACTATCTACGGCATGGATTACAGGTGCAAGCGGTTTCGGTTGATAATTCGAAGTCCTTGGAGCTTTGGCATAGTCGTTTGGGTCATCCTTCCGAGACAGTAGTGAAGTTGTTTCTTTTTTTTTAATAATTCTAGGAGTCATTTGAATAAAGCATGTGAAATTTGTCATCGTGCTAAACATTCTAGAAATCATTTTCCTTTAAGTGACAATAAATCAACTAGGATTTTTGAGTTACTACATTGTGATTTATGGGGTCCGTATGATGAAGTTTCTTCGTGTGGTGCTCGTTATTTTTTAACCTTGGTGAACGATTATTCACATGTTGTGTGGGTTTATTTATTGATTGATAAAAGAGAAGTTTTCAAGATGTTTATGTCCTTTATTGCCATGATTGACCGTCAATTCTCTCAAAAGTTGAAAATTGTACGTAGTGACAATGGAACAGAGTTTAATTGCATTAAAGATTTCTTTGTGGCTAATGAAATTTTATTTCAAACCTCTTGTGTGGGTACCCCTCAACAAAATGGAAAAGTGGAAAGGAAACATAAACATATTCTCAATGTCACTCGTGCATTGACGTTTCAAGGGGGATTGCCAATCTATTTTTGGGGTGAATGCGTTTTAGCCGCTGCTCACCTAATAAATCGGACTCCCTCTAGTGTTTTCCTAAACAAAACTCCATATGAAATGCTATTTGGTTGTACACCTTCTTTTAGTGACTTGCGCGTTGTTGGTTGCTTAGCTTATGCCCATAATCAACACGCTAAAGGTGACAAGTTTGTCAGTCGAAGATCCGTTTGGTAAGAAGTGATGGGGTTTATTTGATCTTGAGAAAAAAGAGTTATTTGTGTTGAGGGATGTGAAGTTCTATGAAAATGTATTTCCTTATTTGAATGTTGAAGTCACAAATCATACTCCTCCCCTTGACAATGATGTGACTTATAATGAGGGAGCCCATGAAGAGCTTATTGAAGGTATGGGGGATCATCAGGTGATGCACGAGGATGCCATCGTCGGTCCTTAAACGGTCTCTCCCACGGCCTCTCCCACGACTAGCGTCACACCTAGTAATGCTGAGCCATAGTCTACCGCGTTCGTGCCAAGTGAAAATGCTCGGGATGTGCCACAAGTGGACGCTTCATCCTCGGCTGTCGGGGGGGTAGATGGTGCTTCCGACGAAACGTGGAGGGACAATTTGGGCCGCGAGTTTCGGGAGAAGTTCCTATCAGTAAAGTTGAGAGACTTCGTGACATATACGATTATAAGGACAGTCCATCTCTCGCTCCATCTGCTCCGTCATATCACACTCCCTCAGGTACGCCTTTTCCTATAGCACATTATGTTAGTTGTGGTTAATTTACTATGAAACACCGAAATTTTCTTGCAGGTGTTGAGCCACAGTCTTTTAAGGAGGTTGCAAAAGATATAAGATGGTGTACTGCTATGCAAAAGGAGATTCGTGATTTTGAAGATAATGGCACTTGGACTATAAAAAAATTACCTCCTGAAAAGAAAGCTCTCGGAAGTAAATGGGTGTACAAAATTAAGTACAACTCAGATGGTAGCATTGAGAGGTTAAAAGCCAGATTAGTTATTTTCGGTAGTCATCAAGTTGAAGGAATTGATTATAATGAGACATTTGCCCCAGTCGCGAAAATGGTGACAGTTAGAACTTTTCTAGCCATTGCAGCAGCCAAGCATTGGGAGTTGCATCAAATGGATGTTCATAATGCCTTCCTTCACGACGATTTAGATGAGAAAGTGTATATGAAACTTCCGCCAGGTTTTAGCTCCACTGATTCTGATCTGGTTTATCGTTCGCATAAATCGTTGTATGGTTTGAAACAGGCACCTCGATGTTGGTTTGCAAAGCTTGTGACAGCTTTAAAGGGGTACGGTTTTCTTCAATCTTACTCCGATTATTCCCTCTTTACTTACTCTAAAGGGTCTGTACAGATCAACATCCTAGTATATGTTGATGATTTGATAATCTCTGGTAATGATTCCGCTGCGGTGACAGCTTTCAAAGCCTATTTGAGTCAATGCTTTTATATGAAAGATCTTGGTGTGCTCAAATATTTTCTTGGCATTGAGGTGGCTAGAAGCTCCTTAGGGTTGTTTTTATGTCAAAGGAAATATGCCCTTGATATTATTTCAAAGGCAGGACTATTGGGCTCAAAGCCGGCTTCATTCTCGATTGAACAGAATCATCAACTGGCGCGTGCCAAGGGGCCTTTTCTTACGGATCCCGAGTCCTATAGGCGTTTGCTTGGGCATCTTATCTATTTGGTTGTTACTCGTCCTGACTTGGCATACTCGGTTCATGTCTTGTCACAATTCATGCAGGAGCCTCGACAAGAACATTGAGATGCCTGCATTACGGGTTGTTTGCTATTTAAAAAAACCCCCGGGTCAGGGCATTCTATTACGTTCGGACAGTGAGTTATCTTTGACAGGTTGGTGTGACTCGGATTGGGCAGCCTGTCCCCTTACTCGGCGGTCTCTTACTGGGTGATTTGTGTTTTTGGGGCATTCGCCAATTTCATGGAAAACTAAGAAGCAGCATACTGTAGCTCGTTTTTCGGCAGAGGCCGAATATCGCTCTATGGCTTCTATTACTTATGAATTAAAATTGTTGAAGGGTCTACTTTTGAGTTTGGGAATTCATCATCCTAAGGCGATTTTCTTTTTTGTGATAGTCAGTCTGCGTTGCATATAGCGCATAATCCAGTATATCATGAACGCACGAAGCACATTGAGGTTGATTGTCATTTCATGCGAGATGTTATCCAAGAAGGTCTTATTGTTCCGTCTTATGTGTTGACGACGAACCAATTGGCGGATATTTTTACCAAGGCTTTAGAGAAGAAGCAATTCGATTTTATCCTTGACAAGTTGGGCATTTTAGACTTGCATGCTCCAACTTGAAGGGGGGTGTTAGGAGATTAATTTAGGATGTTTATTCCTTTATTTTATGATAGCTATATATGGGTACTTGCTTTGTTATAGGAAACTACTTTCTCAATGAGTTTTATATTTCCTAAATTATTACTAGGTATTATGAGAAATTAGGGAAGCTACTGTTGGACTTCTTGTATAAATATTTTTTCGTTAAGTTAACGAAAATACAGAAAAATAATTACCCTAAATCTTTCACTCACCCAGAAGAAGAAACAGTGGATCATATCTTGAAGGAACTGCAAGCACTACAGAAATCGGGTATGCTTTCCTAATGAATTTAGAGTGTCTTGGCCAGTTCAGGGATCCATTAATGATTGGTTAGTTGGGTGAAATGATATTAACATCTCTAGGGTTGATGGATTTAGTGTAGGGCATTCATTGTCACTTGGTTGTGGAGGGAAAAGAACAAAAGAAATTTTGAAGGGAATGCTCTCTCCCTGAAAATTGTTTCACATCTTTGAAGGAGGACACTTGACAATGGGGTCAGCTTATAGAACACTCTCCAAAATATGGCCTCTGATCTTTTCATGTTCAGCTGGGATGATCTTCTCTTCATGTAATCGTCTTTTCTGTTTCTGTTTGTTGTATTGTGAGATTCTTACTCCGCTCCCCTTCTTTTAACCAATAAAAATAAAATATTGGTGTGTGTTTGACTAAAAAAAAGTTTTGACTTATTAGTTGTTTCCAGACTTTATGTTTTATTGGTGAATAGTATGTAATATGTATTTTATAGGAGACAAATAGCAGAGCTCATGAATCAGCTAGAACATGTAATGTTGAACATTTTGGTTGTGTTTTAATGTGGAGCTTGTTCTCATATCTCCAGGAAAAAAAAAAAAAAAGGGGTTCCTTCTCATACTTCGATAATGTAATTGGTACTTTTCAGGTGGTAAACTTTTTTGTTGGTTTACTGTTCTTGCAATTGTTGGAGCAACTTGGGCCACAAATCTTGTATTCAATATTCGTTGCCTTCTGCCTGGAGGCTGTCATTTTTGTTAAGAGGAACTTGGTGGAGACAAAAGGAAAATCCCTTCAGGAAATTGAGATAACGCTTCTTCCACAGGAGTAGAGGTCACATTTTAAACCCTGAATCTTGAGACGCGAAATGCTGTGTGATGCTCTGTATTTAAAGCATTTTGTATTTACTGACATTACTTCAAATAATCAGTAACTGATATCATATTTCATTAGATTGTATCATCTATGTTTGATCTGCATATACAATATGTGAAAGCAGGGAAGATATGCTGTAGACACACATTTAGTATTAAGTCTTACGGGAGGCTGACACAGTCAGATTTCAGTCTAGGAAAGAAAGTTCTATTAGTTGCATATCTGCAGCTCCATGTGTATCTGGGGCAATTTTAGACTTAACCCTGTGTGATTTCAATGTGATATAGAATTGCCGTGTTGTCTCAAATAACTTTCCACAGACCCTTGTTATTACTAATGCTATCCCAGTTGATAAAGAACCAGTATTCTCCCTTGCTTCATAATTGTTTTTCATGGCAGGTGCTCATAATGCAATTATGTGGTTTACATCAATTAAGTGTGTAAATCAAGGCTTACATCAATATGAAGTGTGTAAATAAAGTTTATAATGCTTTTTAATGAAAGGTTGGAATTTCAATAGTGAATGTGATTTATCGCTGTTTTTTGATAATGGTCATGCAGAGAACTACACGGAGATACAGATTTTTATCAATATAAAACATGCCTATATAATTATTGGGTGGTGATAGTTTCTTATAACTCAAGGGAAAACTGCCATTTTTTATTTGGAACCGTCACTACATTGTTGATACCATGAGAAATAGAACTTTCACAAATGTGACGATTTTTCAGCCAGCCCAACTGAGCTTCAAATCATGACCCTTTGTCTTACCTACTTAATTTCAATTCAATTAATGTGGATTCCCTAACAAGTTTATGTCACTGCCAAACAGCACGAATGATTTTAGACAATTCCTTTATGATTTACTCATTTTACATTAATTCCGGAAACAAAAACACACATGGATGCCTTTATAGGTTAGGGTCCGTCGTAGTCAATGAACTGATGCAGAAACAGATTAAAAAAAAAAAAAATGGAAACCAAGCAAACAACACAAATCTTTGCAATGTACAAGTAATACTGATGCAGATTGCTAGCTGAGGCAACCAACAATAATGGAGCTGATTCAATTGTTCTCTGCAAATTGAGACCCTTTTGTTTTTCATTTAAAACTCCTTGTTCTTGTTATGCAACCAAACACGGCCCATTGACAGTTCTAACTGAGAAAACAAAACTGATTTAATGTACAGTACTGAGAAGGCTGTATGCAGCACCTGCAACAAAATCTGCTCAGCTTTCTACGCATTCAACAGTAAACTAAGCGATAGATAAGCTGTCGCTGTTAGACAAGCATATACCAATACTTTGTTATGTGAATCATCATGTTAAGTTACATGGGAAATCCAGAAGCATTTGAAACTCGCCGAGAGATTTCCAAAACTGATCAATAACCAACATGTTAATAGGAAGTAGCACAGCCTCCACATACACTCCTCCTGGAAGAAAAAACAAAAGGAAAAGAAAAGAAAAAGAAAGATAACACAGACATTCATGACCAATGTAGAGTGGGAACAAAAAACCAAAGAAAGAAAACAATAAACAAGTAAAGAGTATTTAAGAAAAAATACAGAGAAAAATGTATATGAACAACCAATAATAAAGTGATTCTTGCTTTGTTTCTAGATGCAGGCATGATTGTACAAACTATAATCAGTAGAGTCCCAAGAATTGCATAGCAATTATTGCATTCTACAAGTCCTAGGCATCCTTTTCAAAAGAGGGCAGGACCACCAATTCTTAAATGCTACTGGTCATATTGTGAGCTTGAATCCACACACAGAAAACTCCAGCCTCTTAAAATTGGAGTAAAGCATACTTACTCTCTTTACTGCGAGCAAAGTTTTGGTTACATGTCCTGGGTAAAGGTCAGAGGATGAGTGAATCCCTAGGGTAAAATTGGCAGTTTTGTATGATGGTGCAGAGTTTCGAATAAAAGAAATAAAAAGGAAATCAGTCCTGCAGATGTTGTGGTTTTAGATCAGAAGCATATAAGCTCATCGGGCATTTTGTGCCCTTGGTTTATAACAATTCGACCAAATTGTGCAATGCTATTTTAATTTCCATATTTTGAATGAAAATTGTTACTAATCAACTTTTATAACCCTATAAGTCAGTAAAAAGGACAAAGAGAAACCAACGAACTCCCTTTCTATGAACACTCAATCAAAACTAGCACTCTTTAATTTCCATATTTTGAATGAAATTTTTTACTAATCAACTTTATAACCGTATAATTCAGTAAAAAGGATAAAGAGAAACCAACCAATTCTCTTTCTGTGAACACTCAATCAAAACTAGAACGCAACTAAAAGTTGATAGTTATTTCAATTAAGCTGTAAAAGCAGGTAAACACTTACAAAAATGAGTGACCACGCCTTTTCTTCAGAACTGTTTTCTTCACGTTCTCCTTCCTCCGAGGAGGTTGAAGCACAACCTTGACCGCATTATCAAATACGGCTTTGACATTCTGCCAATTGATTTACGTACACAATTACGTCAGACTATATGAAATAAACTAAAATTATCAGGAAACAAATAAATGGAAGTACCCTTACCTGTTGAGTTTTAGAACTGCACTCGATATAAGCAGCTGCACCGATTTGTTTTCTCAGCTCCTCACCCTATTAATGGTAGTGCCAAAGAATTCAACCATATTTCATGAAATGACCACTAAATGCCAGCATTTAGATTGTTTGCATTTGAGTAGGTGATGCACGAAAAAATGTGCATTCATTTTTTTAAACATCAGAATATCATTTTCCTAGGTAGTGGATCAGCAAGTGGCAAAAACATTTTTTCTTTTCTTTTCTTTATAACAATTTATGATAAATGTCCTGTTTTATGACTGAAATTTACAATACAAACTAATTTATAGCATCCTCTGAGATACTAATTTGCGAAATGGACAGACTGTTAAGAGATGTTTGTTTCTACAACTTTGTGAACCGTAAATCACTTGTAGCCACTTACCGGTGGCAAACCACATTTTATCATTTATATTTACTACTACTTCTATTATTATAAAAATAATTATAATAATAAATAATAAATAATTATTATTATTATTTTAATAATAATAATAATAATAATAATAATAATAATAATAATAATAATATTGTTATCATTACTCTTCAAAATACAAGTTATATGTTGGTTTGCCAAGTGTTTGTAACTTGTAAGAAACTAAGAGGCTATAGGTGGATTGCCATTTATAAGTAGTTTACAATCTACATGGTTCAAACTTAGTCCAACTTGGAGCCCGCAATGGTGTTGTGTGCAAAACATAATCTCGTACTTGAGCTGGACCAACATATAACTTGATGGAGTGAGAGAATAAGACATACTTGAACAGTTGTTATTGCACTAGAAACCTCATGCTCGGATAGATAGCGTTTGTCATCACGAAGATCTGAATTTACAAAAGAAAATTGTCAATAGCTAAATGAGAGAATGTAAAGATAGCTAATGTTGAATATATCAAGTGCAATACGTTAGGCTTACAATCTTACCTAACTTTGTCCCAACAAGAATAATTGGAACATTAGGAGCAAATCGACGGAGCTCAGGCATCCACTGCTTACATAGTTAACGGAGTCAAATGTCAAATCCTTAATAGCAGATTACAAAAGCAAATAGAGTATACAATCTGCAACCGAGCTGATTACAAGAGAGAGAGAGAAGGAACTTGTTCACTTTCAAATCAAATGACCTATCCCAAAAGCAATACCTTCTTGAAAATGTTCTCATAACTGGGCCTGCTGATTAAAGAGAAAGCCAACACAAATACATCTGCCCCTCTGTAACTGAGCGGCCTCAACCTGCTATAATCTTCTTGCCCTGTAGGACAATTGAAATGATGAGCACTTTCCAGTGTAGTAATAGCATTGGTACGTGTGTTGTCAACCAAAAATCCTATCAATTCAGGGACACATCCATACAGTCCACCATTATTATTTTTCTAGTTACAATCTTTTTTTTTATACATGTCGCTATCTTGTCTAGTTGTTTTAATATATTTAAAACATGAACAAGGAATTTGAGCACTCGAAAGATATGTGAAAACCTATGTAACAACGACATGGATACAAGTATTGGTATTCGATACAGATACGACGTGTCGGACATGTTGGCCAAAAAAACATAATACATATACGTTAGGGGACACACTTATACATTTTAGTATTATTTACTTTTCAACAATAATTTTGAATTATTAATCATATTCATTCACTTTTCGTCGTAGGTCAATATTGTTTCTATTTAACTTGCCATAATATTCTCGTAACATTAATATAGAACTGAAATTTTCGAAGTTATATGAAAAGGTTGATGATCTAACCATGCATGGTTCGATGGGAGTATTCGTGAATGTCAACATGAGTATCCGACACGATACGTGTTGACACGCTTTTTTTTGTAAAAAAGGGGCATTACATACGTGAAAACATTGATGATCTAAGAGTAGTGTGTCCATTGGAGTGTCCAAACGCGAGCCCGAGTGTTCATCGACCCAGGATTTGTTCTTTATGTTTGTTTAACTGGATTTGTTCTTTATGTTTGTTTAACTGATTGGATTTTTATATAGGTATTATTCGAAAATTTAACAATCAAAGATTATCCAGGTGTAGCTGACGTAAAAAATAAAAATAAAAAAACACCATATCACAACACCTGCAGTATCCCACAACCCCAAGTTGACAATGTTCCCATCCACAGAGACGTTGGCACTGAAGTTATCAAAGACAGTTGGTACATAGTCCTGTCAAATAAGAATCCAAATAAAAGGTAAGAATCAGAAAAGGATGATATATGTTGAAATCGGTGAAACTATAAGTATCTTTAGCACCCACTCTAAATATGTGAAGCACTGGGAAGTCTAAACAGGAGGCATGGTAAAGCCCAAATGTTGTTTTCTTTGCCTCAAATTTTTGCCTTTGGAAGCTTTGGGTGGGCACTTTAACTTTGGCGGAGTACTACAATTTTGATTCCAGAAATGGGAGAAACTCCCCAGTACGTCATCACACCTTATATGTTACCGAATGTGATGGTTTTGTTTGGGCATGCAGTTTTCCCAACAGAAAAAAGAATTATCTTCTGAAGGTGGTGCTATATACACTTATAAAAATGTTTGGAATGGTCTGGGATTTCATGCTTCTAGTCATCTTTTTAATGCACGTCATCTGATTGCTACTTGGAACAAGTAATTGTGTCTGATTTTGTAAGAAGAAAATAAAGGAGAAGCTTCGTTGAGTCGGGCATGTCATCCTTTACCTCTAAAAAGATATTAAAAAATAAAAAATCCATATGGGAGCTAGCTTCACATGCAGTTTGTTCGATGTTATGGCTTGAAATAGAAGACGGAACAAAAGAATCACAGAATGAAGGATAGGAAGATTGCCTTGGAAGTTGGAAGAAAGGGTTTTTACATGGCATTGAGAGTCGGTTGTCCTTAATTCAAGGGAATGGGGTTTGAGCATTTTATTATCAAATGGAATCAATTTATTCTGTAGTCCTAAATCCTTTGATTACCCCTCCCCCACCAATCTGTACCCTTTTTATGGTTCATAAACGACTGCAAAGTTATTTCAACTAATACTATGAAAGGTAATCTCATATAAAACTTGGCACATTCACAATCCACCTACGTCTGATTATGAATAAATGAAAACACCTTTTAGATCACATTTGTTTGACATGGCAAAGGTATATCTTCTAGGATTGTGAATAGAGTGAAATTGCATGTTTACTGTTTAGATTATTGTTCAAGAGATTGATCCATGGAAATTGCGGGACTAGTCTATTTGGATAAAAGTCATATAATGCATATTCACAATTGACAGAAAATTTTCGAATCTAAATGCTAACGGTGATTGGTTGCAAAAATTTTGCTGGAAGAGAACATGAATATGCCTTGTATACCACTCTAGTTCTTATGGCAGATTTTTTTTGTGTTTGGGCAGACCTTAAGGTCTTGAACGGCAGCGAAAAATTTAAGCGTGGTTAGTTTTCCTAGTTTTAATTTTTTTTCATTTTTCAAATGTTTTGATTCGGGTAAAGTCGTAACGCACCCCTGAACAGATTGTAAATCATTTTTTATATTGAATAAATGTCTGGTTTAATTTTTTTTTTTTTTTTTTTTTGTAAGATTATTGTTCAAGGACATTGTCATTTTCAGATTAGATTTTATGACACTCATAAGAAAAGAAAACCCAGAAAAATAAAAATTGATAAAAGATTCATGATTAACTGCAATCTAATCAAACTACCTTCTAGGTTTTCTTGCTAAACTTGACCAAAAAGAAAAAGTAACATAAAAATTAGGAGGACAGGGCAATGAATAACAGAAGAGGAACTTCCAATAAATTTCAGCCGGAAAAAGGGTAGTCTCAATCTAACCACACAACCCGGATTATGTATCTTCTTCAAACTCGTATCAAAGTTTATCATATGATCTATGTTCATGATCATCACAATTATTATTTTTATTTTTTCTAAACAAAGAAAATCCAAAAATTACAACTTTCTGATTAGCCCCAATATAAGAAAATTGGAAAACACAGGAATTGGGTTTTCTGTATTAGGAAGAATGCATGATATTGAAGATACCCAAGCACATAAGAAGAGCTACTAAACACGCTTGCCTTCCCAGACAACAAACAGAAGAAACCCAACAAACCAAAACCCCAGTAGATCGAGAGAAGAAAACTTACAGTGGGGAATTTGTTACTGGTGTAGCAAATAAGCATACATGTCTTCCCCACAGCTCCATCTCCAACACTAACACATTTTATGAACTTAGCTCCACTCATCATAATCTACAACGCAACAAAATCTAATGGGAAATTTTCAACAAGACCCCAAATGGTGAATCAATTATTTGCTTTTCAAGAAAGAGAAAAAAAAAAAAAAAAAAACCTGGTCAAAAAGGCGTTTTTTTAAGGAGCTCTTTTTTAAGTGAGATTTTTCTGCAATTCACAATAAATTCGAATCTAACAGAAATATTTTTTGAAATACACAAGAAGGAAGCAGAGAGAGGGGGGGGGGGGGGGGGTGTGGGACCCAAATCTTGAGACTCAGAGATACCATGGGCAGTGAAGATTTATATTCAGTACTACCAAGGAGTAGTTTTATGAGCTCATGAAATCAACTCAATTTCACTTATGAACATTTGACTCGCAATGTTGGGGTTTTTGAACATGCATGTTCATTCATGATTTTTCCCCTGCTAATTTGGTAAAGCATTCATCTCGCCAATGAATTGAACTCCGGATAATTACGTGTTGCTTTGTTCAAGAAAAATACACTGCAACGATAAACAATATTTCTAAAGAGAAATTCTAAATGTCGAGGGAGTGAGCGAGGAAACGAGCGAGGGAAATGAGCTGGCGATGTGAAAGCCGTCCATTTTTCTCGAGATACGTGCGTTGACTTTTCTCGCACGCATCTCGAGAGAAATGAACGGCTTTCACCTCGCCAGCTCATTTCCCTCGCTCATTCCCTCGACATTTAGAATCTCTCATTTCTAAAAGTGTAGCTTCGGTTGCTTGGTTGGTAACGAGCAGTGAATTTTAAAAATTATTTTTTTTCCCAAAGGCAACAACTACTTCGTACCATTATAAGTGTTTTTTATACCATTATAAGTGTTTTTTCATACCATTTTACTCTCTCACACTATCTACCTTTTTTCTCACACCACCATACTTTCCCACACCACCAATATAAACAATCAAATTAGAATTTAATTCCTCATTCAAAACGTAAAACACATTTTTGCATCTTCCCTTTCGCATTTGCCCTAATTGAATTTTTCTCCACAATTCATTTGATTGGTTCGATTGCTCCCCCCTCTTTTGTTGCTTCTCCACTATCTCTTTCATTTGATTACTTCACAACCTGTTGAAAAAAAAATAGTAACATAAAAACAGGGTGACTTTCAACTAGTTTAAACCTTTAATTGAGATTGATTCTCAAGCTTATCAAAACAAGAAAATTGTAGTCCTCTGAATTTTCTGATAAACACAATTTGAATCACTTGAAATTTTTTAGAAATAAGCAGATTATAGTCATTTTACTAAAGTCGCGCAAATCTATCTCGCAATGAAAACGAGGTAGTGTTTTTGACTTTCGGCCAACTTATATGCTCGATCTAGATCGATTCTCAAACTCATCAACACATAAAAATTGTAGTACTCTGAGTTATCTAATAAAAAAAATTTGAATCACTTGAAAATGTTTTAAAATGAGCAAGTTATAGTCATTTTACTAAAGTCGCGCAAATCTATCTCGCAATAAAAACTGGGAAGTTTCCCTAATTTCGGCCAACTTATATGCTTGATAGAGACAGATTCTGAAGGTCATCAAAAAAATAAAATTGTAGTACTCTGAGTTATTTAATAAACAAAATTTGAATCACTTGAAAATGTTTTGAAATGAGCAAGTTATGGTCATTTTACTAAAGTTGCGCAAATTTGTCTTGCAATGAAAATGAGGTAGTGTCTCTGACTTTCGGCCAACTTATATGTTCGATTTATACCGATTATCAAGCTCATCAAAACACATAAATTGTAGTAATCTGAGTTATCTAATAAACACAATTTGAATCACTTAAAAATGTTTTGAAATGAGCAAGTTATGGTCATTTTACTAAAGTTGCGCAAATCTGTCCGGAAAAAAAAAATGGATTCGCCCAGACCTATGCGAGGATATGCAAAAAACTCGCTTGAGACAATGCGAGGTTTTTGCAAAACCTTGCATTTGCCCCTACAAACAGTACTTTTTTGCTTAAGAAATTTTATAAATCTTTTGTCTTGTTCGCCTAGACCGGCTCGCATGGACCTCTACGACTAGCACTGGTCATCGCGTGGTTTTTGCAAATTCTCGGATTGGTTCGTGCGAACAATACATTTTCTGCCAAAATTGTAGAAGTTTACTTTTTTTTGTGATTTCTAAAAAAGTTTACATTTTCTGCCAAAACTAATCTAAGTTCCTCTAAGGGGAATGTAGTCGATGAGGGAGAGATAGGGGAGAGGAGGAAGACAACGACGAGGAAATCGATGGGTTTTTGCGATTTTGAGGTTTTTGCTAGGATAGGAGAAATAGGGGAGGGGAGGACGACGACGATTAGGTTTTGCACATTTATTGGTGGTGTGAGTAAGTAAGGAAAAAAACTCAATGGTGGTGTGAGACAACGCTTTTACTGGTGTGGAGTAGTCGTTGCCTTTCCAAAATTGCCTTTAGTAAATTGAATTCAGTGTGTTGGTTACAGTTTTCAGCTTCATTTCTATTGTCCAAATATTAGGTTATATAAATTAGGGTGGGCAAGGGATGGGATAGACTTCATCCCTATCTCATCTCGTTCATTCGGGACGGGATAAACTTTGTCTCATCCCAAACGGATTCAGGATGGGACGGGATGAGCAGGTACTAAATAGTCCTCCAATTAAGAATAACAAAAGAATTTCATCTCACATTGCTCACACACCAATAATGTCAAATTTATGTACATATAACTTTTAGGGTCAATTGCACTTTCCCCCTTAAAATATATAACCAATTGAACTTTTCCCCCAATTAACATTCATATTGCACTTTCCCCCTCAGACTAACAGTCAACGTGCATTGACTGTCAAGGCACGTGCTAGATTCAAAAAGGTCATATTTTACTGCCCAAAATACTCTTTAATGATCTGAAGGCTGAGATTCAAAGTTGATGCAATTAAAATCGAAAGTTGATATTCAAACTTCTACTAAGTCATTGGGATAATCCGCCAACTTCTCCTTCATCACCATCGTGTCCACTTCACCACCAATAACTAGGGGTGGGCATCCCATCCCGCGATCCTGATCTCGACCAGTTCCCTCTCGATTTTTTCGGGTCTTAATGGGATTGAATAATTTCATCCCGATCTCGTCCCGTCCCGATTTAAAATGGGATGAAGATTTTCAATCCCGCCAATCCCGTCCCGAACTAATTTTTAATATTAATTATTAATATTTTATTTATTTATTTATTTTAGGATTGTGGATGCCCATACAAATTCACTGATGTTTATAACATTTTTAGCATCTCAATTTTTCTCTCACACATATCTCTAGATTAATCTTTTGATGGTAAATTTGTAATACTTCCTCTCTCTCTGATCTCTTATTCAGTCATTCCTTTAGTTAAATTTTTAGGGTTACTAAAGGGTAGCTAAGCCAACAAATGAACAAATAACAAACTGTTCCAGCAGACTTTTATCTCATTTGTTTTAAACTTGTATTGAGTTGTTTTAAACTTGTAATATGTTCCAGCAGACTTCTAGCAATAGATTATGCTCAGACTGTTCCAGCAGACTTCTAGTTATCAAGACTGTTTCAGCAGTTGTTGTAAATTTGTATTGGGTTGTTTTAATATGTTCCAGCAATTTGTGATTGTTCCAGCAGAATGTATTGAGTTGTTTTATGATTTGATATGTTCAGAATGTATTCTAGTTGATATACCCAGATTAGCATGTTGATCCCCCCGTCCCGTCCCGAACTCGTTTGGAATGGGACGAAGTCGGAATGGGGTTTTTCCCATCCCGTCCCGTGCCCACCCCTACAATAACTCTCACATCTGCTTCTACTACTACATCTACATGTTATTTCACTGTAGATTCAATATTCAAGCATCAATAAGTGGAAAAACTTGCCGAGTTTTGATGGCAAGCTTGAGTTGCAGCTCATCTTCATCATCTATTAGGTCAGTTTTGTTGCAAGGGGCAAAGTTACATTCAAATTTATTTTAAAGGGGTTAAGTTTCTGCTAATAATTTATTTTAAATGGTTAAGTTACTACTAATTAACAACTCTTAATTGCTTGTCTTGCAGATCTCATGGTGTCACAAACACAATCAAACAAGTTATTAGGAGGTTTGAAGTAGGCAAGTTTTTAAGGAGTACATGTACATTGGATGTTAAAGCACAATGTAAATTCATTTGATATTCATTGGATGTTCTTGCAACAATGTTTTATGTTGTTTCAACAATGTAAATGCATTTAATGTTCATTGGATGTTAATAGCACATTGTAATCAAATGCCTTAACACTTTCAAACATCAATAAGCAACCTTGCAATTCAAAACCTGACATAGCACTTTGAAGTATCATAGGTTTTATTTTAGGCACATGTACAAGAACTTCAAGAAGGCTTGTTTTGGTGGTGTTTTCTTGATAAGACTAAGTTGGAAGGCTGCAAGGGCATATAAAGAGTTTGAGTGTGTCCCACTTGAAAGAGATTAAGGAAGCTAATCCAATGGGTCATCAGTGGCTGGTTGATAGGGATGTGTAGAGTTGGTGTAGGACCTATTTTGACACTAGGCTATGCTCAGAGCATATCACTAACAATTTTAGTAAAAACTTCAATAATTGGATTATTCTCCTAAGGGACAAACCAATCTAGAAGTTCATTGATGACTATCACATGTTTGTCATGAGGCTGATGTATGACAGGAGGGTGAAAAGTAGCACTTGGGACATCAATGGGTTAGTACCTAGGGCTCAAAAGCTAGTTGACAAGTACTGTGAAATGCAAAACCAATTTAGGATGTTTGGATCCAGTGAGGGCTTCATCACAGTAGAGAATAATGCCACAAGTGATAGGTTTAGAGTTAAGATATCTATTAGATATTGTGACTGTAGACAATGGGAACTCACAAGTATCATGTGTGCATGGAGTATTGACTATAGTCAATCAAAGACCTCAATGGGCAGAGTAAGTATAATCAGAGACCTCAGTATACATCATTGCTTTAAGTTTTCTCATTGCTTATATGATTGTTTATATGTCATTGCTTATATATCATTGCTTACATATCATTGCTTATATAATCATTAACCTCAGTGACCATATCATTGCTTATATTTCCATTTGATGCAGATATTGCAATCCCTATCATTTTGTAAAGGCCTATGTAAAAGAATACTCTATGGGCATTGTGAACATAAGAAATATGTGTGAATGGAATGAAGTAAGTTGTAACTTCATTGCTTGTGTATAGTACAATCATTTGCTTATTTCCATGTCTGATGAGGGTTTTTATGTGGCATGATACTTAGTATTGCCTCTTCTAGTGAAAAAGAGGTCCATGGAGACCTAAGAGACTGAAAAGAAGATATGAAGATGAAGATGAGGTTCACATGGAACACAGAAATGAAGAAAGTGTGGAATGGAGGGTCACAACAGTAGAACCTATAGAACCCTCCTAGGGAACAAACTGCTGAAGATGGACAGACATCTAAGAGTCCTAAATGTACGAGGGCAAGGAACAACAAACAAAGGGGTACAAGGATTGCTAGTGAAAGAGGAAACAGTGAACCTCCAAAGGAAATGCCCACATGTCCTCCACAACCACCAAACTTCCAGCTTGAGATGCCTACAGCTCCAACTTTACACAACAATCAGAGTACCATGTTCAACCCCTACCAATGAGGCCACCAGTTAATCCATTATTTCAGCGTGGGAATGGTAGGGGCGGGAGGGGACAAAGCAGTTGGAGACCTAGGGGTCCTGGAGATGACCTTAGACAGTTGGTGACTCATCCTCATTTTGGTGACTCATATTAACATTCTTATTTTGGTGACTCATTTTGGTGAAAGCAGTTAGTGAAAGACAATTAGACAGTTGGTGAAAACAGTTAGTGAGAAACAATTTATTTTAGTTTATTAACATTGTCATTATGTGTTTTCTGATGGTATTGAATGTTTGTTGGTATGGGAATTTTATCTCATGAATGTTATCTCAGACTTGTATTGGTATGGTACACTAACTGATACACTTGAATGTTTGCTGGTATGATACACTTCTGTTGGTATAGTACACTACTATTGGTATTGACTGTAAGTTTTGTTAAATGGTAGTGAATGATTGTTGGTATGGTATGGTATTGAAAGTGTTATGTCAGGTTTTGAATGTTATTAAAAGTTATTGAAAGTGCTATGTCAAGTTGCATATTAAATGTTATTGAAAGTGCTATGTCAAGTTGCACTTGAGGTTGTTAGGTACTGAATGTTATAGAGAGTGTTATGTCAGGATGCATATTGATACTTGAGAGTGTTTGTTGGTATGGTATGGTATGGTATGGTATGGTATTGAAAATAATGTGTTAGGTTGCATATTGATACTTGAAAGTGCTATGTCAAGTTTTGAATTGCAAGGTTGTTTATTGATGCTTGAAATTATTAAGGCATTTGATTACAATGTGCTATTAACATCCAATGAACATCAAATGAATTTACATTATTGAAACAACATCAAACTTTGTTGCAAGAACATCAAATGAATTTACATTGTGCTTTAACATCCAATGTACATGTACTCCTTCAAAAATTTGCGTACTTCAAACCTCCTAATCAATTGTTTGATTGTGCTTGTGACACGATGGGATTTGCAAGAAAATCAATTAAAAGTTTTTAATTAACAGTAACTTAACCTCTTAAAATAAATTACTGGCAGGAACTTAACCCCTTAAAATAAATTTGAATGTAACTTTGCCCCTTGCAACAAAACTGACCTAACAGATGATGAAGATGAACTGCAACTCAAGTTTGCCATCAAAACTTGGCAAGTTTTTCCACTTATTGATGCTTGAATATTAAATCTACAGTGAAATAACATGTAGATGTAGTAGTAAAAGCAGATGTGAGAGTTATTGGTGGTGAAGTGGAGACAATGGTGGTGAATGAGGAGTTGGCGAATTATCCCAACGTCTTAGTGGAAGTTTGAATCTCAGCCTTCGATTTTAATTGCATCAACTTTGAATCGCATCCTTCATATCATTAAAGGGCATTTTGGGCAGTAAAATATGACATTTTTTAATCTACCACGTGCCTTGACGGTCAAGGCACGTTGACTATTAGTCTGAGGGGGAAAGTGCAATATGAATGTTAATTGGGGGAAAACTCAATTGGCTATATATTTTAAGTCCAATAAACTTACAGTTTTTTATGGTAAGCATCATTTGTGTGATACACTAAGCATGAACCCTTAATATAGTAGTTTCTTAGATGTGGCCTACATAGTTATGAATATATGAATTTATAGATGATATAAATTCATATTAGAAATGTTAAAATTTACCTCGAAGTTATATAAATTTTGTTAAACCCTTTAAGTTGTCATCTTGCAAGCAAGATATCCTTCTGAATATCAAATAACTCTTGTTAATATTCTGAATTTCAGTAAAAATGACATTCGAATGAGTTATTAAGTACATATACAATTCAAAGTTGTTGATGGTTACTTCACAATGGAATTAAGTTTGTCAAGTGAATGATAGCAGATGGAAAGGAGTTCCTCTATACCCGTCTTGCATTTTTTTTAACAGTTGAAATATCATTCATACAAGATATAATTAGGAGCAATGCTCTCAAGTTGTCTTATATAAGTTAGAAAAATAATGTTCATTGACCAAATCTCCAACTAAATAACGTATAGTACAAAAGTAACCCAAACCATCATTTGCCTTTATTTTCTACAAGAATAATTGTTCTATAACTAATCTAAAATGTGAATGAAGCTAAACTTTCATGGGTTTAATTTGATCTAAAATACTCAAACTAAAATTATTATCCAAACAAAGAGTACCAAATCAAGCAATTAAAATTTCAAACAGTACATGTTTTGATTTAATTTCAACACATTCTAAACTTTCTTTTAAAAGAGTAGTTTGATTAAAATTAATAATGATAAATAAATTTGAGACGAGACGAGATGAGCCAGACTGAAAATCTCCATTCTGATCTCATCTTACTCTAAATCGGAATGAGTTGGACCAATCCCAAAAAAACTTGGAAAAAATCGAGAAATGATCGGGATCGCGGGATGGGATGCCCACCCCTAGTACAAGTAATCAAACAATCCAACAAAATCAATGAAACATTTTTATTTTTGTTATGAAAAAATATTCAGTTTGTTTTTTTTTTTGGTAAAATCCTATGACAAATAGATTAATAATAGCGGCTACAATATTGTTGTCCTGGTACAGTCGCTAAATTATGAGCCCCGAAGTTGAAGCTTCTACTAATAAATTTACAAATCCAAGATCTATGCAAATTAAGAAGACACCTAATGTTTCCAATAAGAGAACGCCACACCAGCACATGGTTGTCTTAGTCTCAGGTTGGTCTTCTTACAAAAAGGATTGGCGCGCTCCGAAATCTCCCAAAAGTAGTCATGTCTTCAAATGTCGGGCTTGGATTAACAAAAGAGTCGCCTTTGCTGCATGGCACTCCACCAAAGTGTTGTTAAGCACTCTCCCATATATCGGACAAGAGACGCGAGCCAAAAAAGTACTATGAACATTCATCACAAAAACGCCTACCGTTCATGTTTAGAGGAGTCAAAGAAACTGACATTATAAGTAACAATAATCGTGTCAGGATCCAAAACAGGGGGATGGGTCTATGCTGAAAAGATCTGAAGTTAAGCCTGCGGTGTCTAACTAACAAGATTTGGGCTTGAATCAATTCAATTTTGGTAGTTTCGGCTTCAGTAAGGGGACCAAAGGTAGCAGCGGGCTCAGCCCACATGGTGGATGAAAGAGTCTGAACATCTGTTTTGGATATTTCGAGAATATGGTGAATGGTTATGAGCATATTGTCTGTAATCTCGAATTGAAAGTCTAAGTGATTTGATGGAGAAGTACCATTGTTTGTGCCAAGAGGTCCAGGTGTGGTGGAAAGAGGAAAGGAACAATTGTGTGCATATTTTAGTTTGTGGAAATATTGTTATTGCCCAAATTGTTTGAATTACAGCCGTAAATTTATAAAGCATTTCGTCTTTTGCCTCTGGATGAGCTTTAGTTGTGTCTCACGTAAAGGTGAAAAAGTGATATTAAAATAGTTCTACAATTATCGTTAAGCCAATCAATCATAATAGAGGAAAGTTGTCATAATTAGTTAATGATTGGGTAGAAAAAAGATGTGATTAACATCCTCTGTGTGGGTCCTTAATAGGCATATGCAACCTAACTAGATTTGCCATGGTAGGGAGAATGTTTTGACTGATTAAAAGCAAAAAAAAGGGCGCAAGGGGGAGCTTTGATTCTCCGCAAATCTCTGGCCACCGGTTCAGGAAAGATGGAGTTGATTAATCACGTGTTCCACTGGATGTTCTGTGCAGAAGAGGTGAGTCACAAATCGTGAATGGTGTCGAGTAGATTCGGTGTTAAAGGTGCAGACATGCATTCAGCCAGAAGAAAACCATGTTTGACCCAACAATCGTTCTAGATATCGATGTGATCACTAGAAAGAACTTGCGAGATGATGTGGAGTTTCATTTTGGATAGAGCTGTGAGATTGCCTCACCAAGCAAAAGAGGCAATGGTGAGAGTTTTGGAAAGTTAAAAAATGTTTTTTGTGTTAAAATAAAGAGCTTTGAGTTGAATAACACAAGGGTTGTGGGAGAGGAAATGGCTTGACACAAGTTTTTATCATTAAGGCAAGATTTTTATTTCTAGTGGAAGGAATGTTGAGTCCTCCGAGTTGACAAGGTAGAGATATATGACCCCAAGTACACATGTGTTTGGCTTTGTTGTCCACCACATCATTCCACCAGAAGTTGCGAGCGAGTTGATCGAGTGTGATGGTAATAGCACTGGAAATTAGGAAAATTTGCATAGTGTAAACTGAGATCAAATTTAAAACCGCTTTAATCATGACTGTTCTACCAACCTGGGAGAAAACTTTGGATTTCCAGCTCGAAAGTTTAATATTGACCTTATCAATCAAGAACTGGAAGTCATTTGCTTTATTTTTAGACAGAAACAAAAGATATCCAAGGTATTTGTCCTTGGGATTATACAGTTTAGACCCCAGGATTCTATTGATTATTTTAGAATGTTTTGGATGGACATTGGAGTTGTAGAAGACTGAAGATCTGTCGTAATTCACTCCTTGGCCCGAGGCTGAGCAGTAATGTTGGAGAATGTCTTTGACTATATGAGCTTTAGCTAAAGAAGAACGACAAAAAAACATGAGACATCAACATAAAATAAATATTTGATGGATGGGGATTGCCTTTTGATTTTGATTCCTTTGATAAAACCATCATGTTTTGCACGAGCGAGAAGCCGAAACAGGGTTTCTGCCATCAAAATAAAGAGGTAGAGGGAGATAGGGTCCCCTTGTCTAATGCCCCTACTAGGTTTGATCGTTGGGATAGAAGATCCATTAAGCAAATCTTGTGGGGAAGAGATGGAGATACATTGTTCGATCATTTGGATCCACCCTCTAGCAAAGCCTAATTGCTCAAGGATTTGTATCAGAAAATATCATTTAAGTTTTGGCCATATCAATTTTGATAGTCATTCAATCTTGTTTCTTTTTGTAGCAGTATTTCATTTGAAAGAAGGTTTTATGTGCTAAACTGACATTGTCCGCAGTAGAGTGACCCTGGAGAAAAGCTCATTGGTTAGGGGAGATAATGTTATCCACCAAAGGTACTATTCCACCCATGGTTTAATAAAAACAAGCCAGTTGAAAAGGACCCAAGGCCCGACATTTAGAGCTTTCGCCATGTTGTCTTTGTGAGTAAATTGTATGAGATGGTAGGTATTAGCTAAATCATGCCCTCTATCAATTGTTCAACATGGAAGGGATGAGAAGATTCCCACTGGCTTGCCATTTTGTGTGCGAAAACTTATTTTCGAAGTTTTTGCTGGTGGAAGTATTTGGCCACTGTACGGAGTTCCCTGATATCGCTGTCGAGCTAAGTTCAAGCTTCAAAAGCATGTGCCGGGAGAGTCAAATTTTTTGCCAATTGCATTTCCAGAGTGCGGATCAAATTTTAAGTATGGTGGTAGAGGCATGTTGGGGAAGATGGTTTATTCGATGGGTCGAGGATGTTGGTTCAAAAGTTGGAGGGGATGTGGGAGTGTTGTGGAAGAGTTGAAGGGGGACTAATTAAAGGGGTGGGCGTGGAGAGGGAGTGGGATGCATAGTATAGGGGGAGGGTTAATTGGTATGGGGGAGTTGTTTTGGCAGTATGTTTTGTTGTTCATTGAAAAGCAATCGCCTTTGGTTTAGTTGTCAGTTTAAAAGTTTAAATCATAAATGACTAAACATACCAATAATATCACGAAACTGAATCAGATACATTAATTACAATTGTTTATTAAATGAGTTTTATTAGGTGCTAAGGAGCACATTCATGAAGAACTAACATAGGAGAAAGAACATGTTCATCAATGCCCATATGCCTCTACTTTTAAGCAATCTCTGTGAATTATGTTTCATCAAGAAATTAGTTTGCATAATTGTATTGTGAGTTGTGAAACAATGGTTGATTGACTGGTTTACAAGTGCCTGCCTAATTAAGTAAATGCTTGTTTTGGTGTAGCTTGGGATCGTTTTGAGTTTTAAACATAAGAAATGAACATGTCTTGTTACATGTTTACTATATAAAAATGCATATATGCCTGCCTTCAGCATTGGGGGCATTAATTGGATTGGATTTGGGATCTACTCTTGCATTTAAAAATATGGATTTCAGTCAAAAAAATGTAAAGTGAGGAATCATACATTTGTACGACACTTGGGGTTCATGAATTTGTTAGATCTATCAACTTAATTTAGAAAGGTGATTTTTTTTTTTTTTTTTTTGTCAAAGAAAAAGTAGAGAAAAACAAGGGAGAAGATATGGTGTCTACTGTTGTTGGAGGAATACTCTGTTTTACAAATATAGCTATTATACCAATATACTGTTTGTTAGTTGTTATTGGCCAATACAATGCCTCAACTCCTCAACCATCCTCTACATTTCTTCTTGTTTTTTTCTCTTTTCTTTTCTTGTGGTGCTTTGCACCCATCATGGTCATTGCTGTTAGACACAAGAAAGAAAAAAAATAAAAGTTGGTGTCGCCATGGATGGTGGTGATGGTGCTACTAGTGCTGATATAATGTCAAATCTGACTGGAATCAATGCGGCGACAATATGTTATTCACCATACACGATGTCGAAATCCGGGGTGTGGCAGGGTGACAATCCCATGTACTTCTCTCTACCTACCTTCATCTTACAAACCACCCTCGTTGTTTCAACTACTCGTGTCATCTACTTTCTTCTCAAACCCCTTCGACAACCAAAAGTCATATCTGAGATCCTTGTAAGTTTTTTTTTTTTGTTTCTAGCACGACTAATTACAATCAAATCCATGCATTTGTTTTTATGTATAATTTAAATAATGCATCAACCGATTGTCATGTTATGTTAATATGCAGGGTGGTATTGTGTTGGGTCCTTCTTTGTTGGGAAGGTACAAACTTTTTGCAAATGCTGTGTTCCCTTTGAGGAGTGTAATGGTTTTAGAGACAATGGCAAATGTAGGACTAGTATACTTCTTGTTCTTGGTGGGTTTGGAGATGGATATAGCAGTAATTAGGCGTACTGGGAAAAAAGCCATTGTTATCGCTCTTTCTGGTATGGCTTTGCCATTCGCCATTGGTGCATCCACATCTTTCTTTCTCAAGGATGACACCACAAAGATTGTATCAAATAGCAGCTTCCTCCTCTTCTTGGGGGTATCCGTCTCTGTCACAGCTTTTCCAGTGCTAGCTCGTATTCTGGCTGAGCTCAAACTATTGAATACAGAGATTGGGAGGATAGCTATGTCATCAGCACTTGTCAATGACATGTGCGCATGGGCTCTTCTTGCTGTGGCAATAGCTCTAGCTGAGAAAGACATCAATACCTGGGCCTCCTTAGGTGTCATTTTTTTGAGTGTTGTGTTTGTGGTCTTTTGTATCTATGTCGTTCGTCCAGCCATCTATTGGATAATAAAGCGTACACCAGAAGGAGAGAACATCAGCGACCTATATATATGTGTGATCCTGACTGGGGTAATGGTATGTGGCTTCATCACTGACGCTATTGGTACTCATTCCATTTTTGGTGCATTCGTTTATGGATTAGTGATACCCAATGGCCCAATTGGAGTTACACTAATTGAGAAGCTTGAGGACTTTGTCTCAGGTTTGCTGCTCCCGCTCTTCTTCGCCACAAGTGGGCTAAGGACTAATATACGTTCCATTGATGGTTCTAGCAATTGGGTACTCCTATTTATAGTCATCATTTTTTCTAGTGCTGCAAAGGTGGGTATCACTCTCCTTGTTGCCCTTTTCTTGTATCAGATGCCATTTCATGAAGGTGTTGCTCTTGGATTGCTCATGAATACTAAGGGCCTCATAGAGATGATCATCCTCAATATAGGAATGGACCAAAAGGTATTCACTTGCTCTTATATATATATATATATATATATGTGTGTGTGTGTGTGTGTGTAAAACTAACTTGATCTACCTTAATATTGTAACTGTCATTGTGGCATAGGTTTTGGATGAGCAAGCATTCGCAACTATGGTTATAGTGGCAGTGGTAACGACAGGTATCATCACACCTACAATAATTAACATCCACAAAACTAGAAGGCGATTCGGGCCGTACAAGCGCAGGACTATTCAAAAATTAAAACCGGACTCAGAGCTACGCATGTTAGCATGCATACACACACCGCGGAATGTTCCCACCATCATTAATCTTTTGGAGGCGACTCACCCCACTAAGAGGTCTCACGTTTGTGTGTACGCACTCCATTTAGTAGAGCTTACAGGTCGGGCATCTGCGATGTTAATAGTCCACAATACCCGCAAGTCTGGTCGGCCAGCACTCAACCGTACCCAGGCCCAGTCTGACCACATCTTTAATGCATTCGAGAATTATGAGCAAAATACGGTTGGCGTCTCAGTTTATCCTCTCACTGTCATCTCCCCTTATTCTACTATGCACGAGGACATATGCAACCTTGCTGAGGACAAGCGTGGGGCATTCGTTATAGTTCCCTTCCACAAACAACAAACGGTTGATGGCGGTATGGAGGTCACCAACCCATCCCTCCGTGATGTAAATCAGAATGTGTTGGCCAACGCTCCTTGCTCTGTAGGCATCCTTGTGGACAGGGGTCTAGGAACCTCCGTACGAGTCACAGATACCAATATTACACATCACATGGTTGTACTCTTCTTTGGAGGTCCAGATGACAGAGAGGCACTATCTTATGCCGCAAGGATGGTGGAGCACCCTAGCATCAGCCTAACTGTACTAAGATTTATGCCTCAAGAAGTAGTCGACCCAGCAGTCCATTCCAATGAGTCCAAGAACCAGAGCAACCTTACAGTGGCCACTGGGAATGAGAATGATAAGCAAACGGATGATGATTTCATTAACGCCTTTAGAATGAAGAATATGAACAACAGCTCCATTACATACACACAGAAGGTGGTGGATAATGGAGAAGAGACAGTGGCTGTAATACGGTCCATTGATAGTATGAATGACTTGTTCATTGTAGGGAGGGGGCATAGCTCCCCACTCACTGCAGGTTTAACTGATTGGAGTGAGTGCCCGGAGCTAGGTATAATAGGAGACCTACTAGCGTCATCAGACTTTGCAGCAACTGTGTCAGTGTTGGTGGTTCAACAATATGTAGGAATCGGAACACAAGGAGATGGTGTTTTAACCCCAGATAGTTCCGTAGAGTCAATGGCACGCAGCGAAAGCATCCAAGAAACAGAATACCAGAGGAATAACAGTTGGCGCCCTTGAAATCACACGAAAACCCTAAACTCTGTGCATAAAGATCGTCCAAAAATACAAACGACCAAAGAACTGGCACAATACACAGCAGAACCCCTCAAAGAGGGATCAACAGTTAGCACTCCTACATCATACCCAAACTAATCTCCTAATGCAGAAACTCCAAGTACCTCATTAGCAGGATCAGCATTGTTACTGTGTTATTTGTAATGTGAGAAATATGCATATAACATCCAAAACACCAACTATCAGTTTGCTTTTTCAGTATCTCACCTTTTGAGTATAGCTAGAACCAACTTTTTGGTATGCAACAATACTCGGAAATTAAAAAATTGACAGAACCGCATGACAAGATATTAAATTCATATAGTCCTGTAGCAACTAGCAACAAGTTTTTGAATAACAAAGAAGTCCGTCTTATTGTATCAAAACTTCAACCAAATATCAATTAGAACATACCATCAAGACCCACGTTAGGGAGTTGGTCACACATGCCGATTGTGACAGAAATATTTTATGTTGCCATTCTGACTTGAGTAGGAATGTTCATCCTGATGGACCAATTCATTTCAAATACAAAACACATCACCTGAAGAATGAAAATTGCTACAAAGGTAAAAGAGTTTGTAAATGTCTTCCACTTATCGAGATGTACAAAGCAAAACGCTGAAAATATCATATCTTAGCTGCTAAGCATCTAAATTCCCAAATCAGATAAAACCACGAGCAGGATTCATCACTAACAAATGCAGGTGTACAAAACGAATTTAATCAAACAGGCTAAATAAATTTATGTGTATTTACATAACAATCAAGATATGTTACATAATTGCACGTGAAGCGCACCATGCTCACACGATTTCCAAAGAACAATGAATTGTGAATCACATTACTTATGTGCTTCGCCCAAGTGTAAACTGATCTGAAACTAACTAAGCCGCCTCCAAATAGACAACCCGAGAAGCCCCTTTCTAGATATTAAATAAACACCTGAGTACGTACTACTTGCAGCTAACATTTTTTGCCGAGTCAACGGCATGCCAGCTCAACGGTTAGAGCTTGACGGATGGTACCACTAGGTCATGGGTTCAAACCCAGCTTGCAGCATCTTTATGGGTTCTGGGATCCAATAAAAACCCTGCTTGCCTTTCAAAAAAAAACATCTTTTGCCGATGGAAAGAAAATGTCATTTTACAACAGCAAAATCTTATCTGTCTACTCTCCGTGTACTCCAGCAGTGAGGGACTGAGGGGTATAGTCCCTGTTGTGTGAACCAGTCTCTGACGCATATGGATGCTGGAGAAGAAGCTCCAAAAAGTGAATGAAGAGGAACGAAGATGGGCCTTGAAAATTTAGGCGGACTGATAAAGGATTAAGGCTATGAACTCATTTTGCCTCTCCATCCAAGGTATATACAGGTATTTGCCACATCTTCATGTTCTTTTTAGGATCATCAGTTAAACTAAGATCTGTATCATCTTCTTTAAATGTTCTAATGAAAGTTTTTGCTCCCATCATGATTAACCTCTCTACCATGAACAACTGGTAATTGTTCTTAATAACTGGATCCAAGATGCTGCTGTAGTTTGATGAATATGCTAATCTGTACCTGCAAACTTTGTAAACTTCAGAAAAGATGGCAGAGTCGAGTGTTTTTACATCCACAAAGATGTGTACACTTTATATATGAAGCCCGCATAGCAGTGCAATAGCACAACCCAGAATCCTCATCATTCACTGATCTTGAGTTTTTGTTTGAACTTTGAAACAACAACCTGGATATTAACAATATGGTGCAAGTTTACATATCATCAATAGATAAAAATAAGATACTGCAACATTTTGTTTTGTTTGAAGGGCCAATAGGTTTTCTTACTGAATCCTGAACCATTTAAATGTGGTTGCCAGGATTCAAACACTATACTTTTGATGACATCCGCTACAAGTCTTAGCAGCTAAGATACCACAACGCATTGTTAGTACATGCTACTTAGTACACATTGACATAAAATGTGTTATATGCTTAAGCTAAGCGCAGATGAGCATTGTGAATTTCAGTCCTCAACCAAGGCCGTCCCCATGTGACGTAGGGCAGACTTATTATGCCAAGGAAATTTTTTTTAAATAAAATATAAAATAAAGTAAAATAAGAACATAGTAGCTTCAACTAGAGTAGCAACAGCACCGTCGAAGTCTTGAAGGTGCTCAAACCACCTTGAACAAGATTAGATGAAAAATAATAATAAATAAATAAACTACTTCTGCAAAATAATAAAAATAATAAATCATTTCTAAAAAGGTGTACCTGGCGCAGAGAGGTGAAAAAAAAATCCGGTTTCCTCTCATTTGAAGCAATAAAAATAGTTCAGCTTGGTGGGCACCATTTTGCAATTCTATTCATAATAAATTCTGGACAGGTGTCCCTATCAAGATGAGGATGAAGGCTTCGAGGAGTTCCAGATCTATCTTTTCTTGTTTTTATCTTGTCACCTCGACGAACATGTATGGCATCATAATCGCCAAGAGATCTCTTTATCTGAGAGAAAGATGCTTATGAGATTCTGAAAGGTATATTGTACTTCTTCAGAATCATCAAAATGAGGAGAAAGCACATGAGAACGAGAGCAGCTAACATTAACTTGTGAAAACCAAAAACTTAACTTCACACCAAATGAAGCTCCTATACCATAATATTGTGTGAGATAGAAAAATGGCCATTCATGATGCATACCAGCTCATATTTGACTCAAGTTGGTAAGGTTGACACACACCCTTACTTTGTTAGGGGAACACGCAAAGAAAACCAACCGTAAAACTTCTTTGTTTTCAGCTTCAGTTGATCAAGACTCTAAGAGCACATCATGTTGGCATTAGTTGACGGGCTCTAAAGTCAGACTTCACACTCAATATGTGACAAACTATTTCCTTTTTCAATTCAGAATCTCTTTAAAGAAGAAAATAAAGGCGCCCATCCATGTAACATTTGAAAAATATACAATTCAGTCAATTTATGTGGGTCAGGGATGTAGGTCACCCTGACTTAGTGTTCTTTTTTTTTTCCATTAATGATAAACTAGCTGCTAGTGTGAGCACCACCAGCAACTAGAACAAAAGTGCACTACATCTCTCCAATCAAACATACAAGAGTAATGTGAACCTTTAATATGCCCCAAGTGGCCTAGTGTATCCCCAAACCCACAAAGTAACTTTGATCTTTTATCCTTAGACTATTTACATATTTAGAGACATCTCTAATATTTCCATCGTTTATTTCCCTCCATATGGCCCAAGACTTAGTTACTAACCTATTTCAATAAGTTGAATAGATTAGATGGGATGACTTTATTAGTAACTTGTTTCATCCCCAAGTGTCACCCTGACTTAGTTACTAATCTATATCAATAAGTTGAATGGATTAGCTTGGGCGATTTTATCTTCCGTTTGAGACTTTGAGGGTCATTGGGCTAAAAAGACTAAATTGGGGTTTTACTGCCACTGCTAATTTAGGACCCTAACCAAACTAAAAAAAATGTTTTTAAAAAATTTAGGAGAATTACAGATTAACATTAACACTAGAAACTACGTGTCAAAGTTTCAAAGCGTTTCGACTTTATTGCTCGAGATAAGTGTCTAGGTCCATGCCATTAAAAATCTTGATAATCATAGTTGTGGGTGTTTAAGGACCACACTTTCGGGTGGTCTGTGATAATGGGCGTGCCTGGCCATCCAGCCGACCTATGTCGCGCCCAAGGTGGGCCCTTACTCGCTTCGTGAATATGATAAAAAAAATTCAATTATAACATTTAATGTAAATCTCGAGGCATGCATGTCGAAACGGAAACTTTATGACATTGTTTCTTATGTGAATTTTTTATTTTCTTAAAATTTTAACTCAAACGAATTAATAAATTATTTGTATTATTTAGTAGGGTCCTTTTTAACTAAAGAAAACTCAAGTGGATCCTAAACTGGCAGTCAAACAAACCCCAAATTGGGCCCTTTTAGCCCGATCTCTATTTGTTTGATTGGTTCTGTGAAAATCAATCTCCTCAAATTCTTCCCTTGATGGTTATGGGTGAGACTGAGGTGTTTTCTACAACTTTCCTTAATGATGGAGTTCTACCTTTTCTAGGTTGTCTAGTCACCCCTTAATACTTTGATTTCTAATCTTCCAAACTTTCATTTCATGTAACAAACTTCGTCCACCATCACCTTGTAAAACAAGTCACATTACATGATCACCGAGTGTGTTTAAGACTGTCTTTATCCATTAAAGAAGTCAATTGATTGCCAGTAGTAGGTTTTTCCTCGAATCATAACCTAGACAACTTTTCAACTGCGCCATCACTCCTCTCCTAGTAGTACCACTGAAGAAATAGAACAAAATAGAACGTCAGACGAGCATCCAAGATCAACCAATATCTTTTCTACTTAAGTAACTTTTTTTTGCATGAGCAAATGATGATGGTGGAATGTGTCCCTTAGGTCCTACTTGTGAAAACTAGGGCCACCCTCCCCTCAAACTCAGAGAAGTCCACGGTCCATAGTGATAGAAATTAGAAATATAATTAGTTCTCATTTAATTTAGTTGTTTTATTTAATTATTGGGTTGGGCTAGTAAGCCATAGTAGGGTCAAGATGGAGATTTTAGAAGATTAGGATTTTTATTAGCTTTCTTAAGAAGCCATGTAGTTTAGGGTTTAGGATGCTTGCTTAGCAACCTTGGTTAAGTTATAAATAAGGGGTTTGAGCCTTATGTAGAGAAAACTCCAAAGAGAGTATTAGTAATTTTATTTAATTCTCAATATTTCATTCATTCCAGCTTATTGTCTCTTATTTTCAAGAAACAACAGTTTTTATCATATAGCGCAAAATAAAGAGAATTCCATTGAGAGAAAAAGATTAGTTATGGAGAGAGAAATAAGAGAAATTCTAAAAGATGAACAAGATGACATCCACGCCACCTATAACATTACCAAATAGGGGACCAACACGGTGTAAACACCGATTGCTCACCAAACCCCATGATCAACCTGTCAACTCTAGATCGACACACCAACATTGTCACAGGGTCAATCCGCCTCCCCAAGCCCTCACTCCCTTCCGTTCGTCCTCAAAACCATGTTTGGCCCGATCACCAACCCATTTACCATCCACCGCTACTACCATTACTGTCTCCACCACCCTTACATGTCCCACTACTTGTCTCCTTCTGAAACCCCTTTTGGGCAAATGTTGAGGTAGCATATGAGGCTCATGTTTCACGGAACATTCAGAAATTGTGCTTGTCTAGTTAGGCATCTTCGTCAGATAAGTATTTCTTGTTTGTTGTGGCTTGATTGTTTTGCACCTTACGAACAACTATAAGGAAAATTTCAATGGCGATTGATCATAGTACACCTTGCTTGGCATGTTTTTCACAAGATTGGTTTGATTGTTGGATTTTATAATTTAAACTTATAGACTATCTTCTTCAACCCGGGAAACATGATGGAAATTAGAATTACAAATAGTCTTATCTCACTTAGTTGTTTTATTTAATTTTTGGGTAAGACTTGTAAGCCCATAGTTAGTAAAGTAGGGGCCACGCTTTGTTAGAAGGTTGGAATTTTGATTGCCTTCCTTAAGAAGCCACTTAAATTAAGGTTTAGGATGCATGTCTAACAAGCCTTGTTATGGTTATGTTATAAATGAAGGTTTGAGCCTTATGTAAAAGTGGACTTGACATGATGAATATTCCAAAGAAATTATCTTAGTTATTTTGTTTAATTTTCAGTTTCCTTTGTCTCGTTATTTCAATTTATTTTTTGTTATTTAATTTATTTCAAGAAAAAAGCATTTTTTTTAGATATGAAGCAAAGGTTTAATCTGATGAACATAAGTCATCAGCCTCATTCGATACCCCGTGCCACACCCACACCCACTTTCATGCCTAGTCAAGTTAATAGTTCCATTAATATCAGTAGCTTCCAAGGGATGCACGTGCTAGTCCACTTTTATTGTTTATTGGAAAATAAATAAATAAAATAAGTAGTTTGTAACAATTATCACCAATTTTTAGGGTTAGGAGTAGTGGTCTAATATATACTAAAATTATCTTATTTTATTTATTACAATTTACTTATATTACAAAATTTAACTACTCTAACAGTGTAAGCTGTATCAATTATCTTCTTTATACACATTGCATACACTCAAAAGAAATTATACTATCAACACGAAAAAATTATTTTATCGACATTATTAATATACCGGGTAGAAATCCCAATGACTTAGTATATCGTCAAAATAAATTCAATTTTCACCATCAAATTACCATATTATTCGTAGTTGTATAAGATTTCGTGAAGCTGTTGAGAAACTATCAAGTGAATTGATAGAAATTCCACTAGAGAAAGATAAAATTTGTCATTTGTAAGAGAGGGAGCATATGCCTTCTTTAAACAAAATGCGAGCAAAAGGAGATGCAATAGCAATAAGTTGAATGTCATGCATGAGTATGAGACATATCAATCTCTTTCTATGAGTGATACAAATATAATCAAACTAATATAGTATATACATAAATTAAAATTTTAATAAAAGAAAATTTCGATACTATTTTCCAACCAAAAATAGAACACCCAGTAGAAAGGTTTCTTATTTGCATCTATTGAGTGAGACTGAGCAAGTTTGTTCCAACTCCATGGTTCAGATTTTAGAAAGAAACCAAAATTCTAATTCAATTGTGTTACATAAAATTTCCCTATTTGAATCAATGGCATCCCTTGTAATTTCAAATGATCATCTAGAGCAACAACTAATTGCATATGCACCTTCCAGTTCATCCACCGGATAGGATGGCCTTTCGGGGGATTGGCCAATAGCTCCCGGATAAAAGAAGGTGAATTAATAACGAAATGGATCTTAACAGCTTTTACCTATTCCTTTAAAAAAACGTGACAACTATTATTTGTTTTTAGAACTACAAGCTCATTCCAATCACTAATCCAAAAAATCATTAAAGATATTTGGAAAACCCTAGACCTTAAATGTATACATTTGATGGACGACAATGTTCACCACTGTCAAAGCTTTCTAGAAGAACTCCAATTAATGGCACCTTATCTCTATTGATCAATAAATTTAAAATTTTTAATCTAATTCACAAATCAAATTAAATTTATTATTCCACATTCACAAACCTAACGAAAACCCGAAATCAGAGTGAGAAATAAATGAAATTCAATGTCATAAACATACCTCGATGCGGAATCATTTAATCTAAGCTTCCAAATACCTAAATTCTAATCAGTCCACTACGAAGACGGGCACATGGATAGATTAATATTGTTTTATCGGAGAACTTTGGGTCACCCATCGAAATGTATCAAAGGATTATGGAACTTTGGGTATCGATTCTAGCATGGAAGGTCGCAACATTCACAATAACTAAAAATGTTGTCTCAGTGTTTGTATGAAGCGATGACATGGGTGGAAAGAGCTCATGTCCTTTCCAATGAGCTACATTTTGACTAGTTTTAATTTACACCGTTGCTTTTAAGATGTCTTAATCTCCACTGTTAAATTTGAGTTTGGTTATGAGATAGAGATGTTATAATCTTCATCGTTCAGAGAGTGATATGATAGTGATGTTATAATCTAGACCATTGGAAATTTTTCAAGCCTATACATTAGTCTTAACCTCCACTGTTTGATTTTGAGTTTGTTTATGAGATAAAGATGTTATATTCTCCATCATTCAAAAAGGATGACATTCATCTCATCCCCCCACGTCCAGACTTTTAAGGGCAAAAGCAGACATCCCTAATTCTTCATCATCAGAATAAGCATCGCCTTCCAGCTCCTACATAAGACCAACTAATTAATTCTTTGCTTCATGCTAGTCTACCACAGCATTGTCCCCCTCATTCTCAGGTGTGCTCCCAACCCCAAAGTCTTCCACAAATCCCTAATTTTTACTCCTTCCAGTACAATCAAATATGACAATGGTCAGAGAGTGACGATATTTAAAACTCATACCAAATCTTATAGAAAAATAAAATAGTTCCTCTCCTTTGTGTGAATTGGGATGGAAAACTTCCATCACTCCCTATTGTTTGAATTTTCATTCCAACCTTCTTTTGTTCACCAAACAATTGTTGCTAGAGATTGGATCCTCTTCCAAGGATGCACGGATACGGATACGCGCGTCGTGTCGGGCACGGCTACATTGCAGTTCTGAAGGCTAAGTGAAACAATGCTCAAAGCCTACATCCCCAATGGCTAATCAGAAGTTGTTGCCACCTAACAGCCTTGTCACCTTCATTTCGCATGAAAATTTGCATTATTGCAACCTACATCAGCCAATCCCGAAGACTAATCCAAGGCAGTGCTCCTAATAGTCAAGTTTCCATCAACCAAGCCAGGAGACTAATCAATGATGATTCTTCAACTAACTAGATGATCCGGACTAATCAATGACGATGCTTCAACTAACTAGATGATCCAGACTTAAAGACAAAAATGTTAAACTTACAGATAACAAACCTTTTTAGCAGTATCTCTTAGTTTATTAGCTGCCATAGAAGGGAGAAATGTATACGGAAGCATTACAGCGCTTCGGTTGGTACAGTCCTTGCACTCCATAAACCTGGATGCCAATGCAATCAAAATAAATGCAACAATTAGCATGAATTGCTGCTACAGTAGATATATATAGATTTTATCAAAAGAACAACAATACTAACGTTGTATTGCAGTCATGAAAAACTAAACTAATTGCAGTCTTGATAGAGCCAATCACTCTTTTGTACTTGACAAAGTTGAGGACGGTCCGATCCGAACAAATATGAGCTCAACGGCTATTCTTAAGCACCACTCACATAAAACTAGAGTAACAATCTACCAAAAATACATGCAAAGTACACTTACCATGAAAGCCGGCTTGTAGTACGACTTATTAGCAAGAGATTTGTGTAGCGTGTATCTTCTTTGAGATTTACCCGACTAATTCCTTCCACATGGGCGAACTTGCTCCCAATTTCATACTTGTTGACAGTACATGATACCACGTTTTGGAATTTTACTCGTCCATTCCGATCCTGTGAGGATCTGGTCCATCTTAAAGCTGTCAATGTAGCAGTCTATAATCAAAAGTAAACGGATAGAGCAGATATCCTCTTCCCAAACATCGAAGTAACAATGGAATAGGAGCAAATTCCAATACTCAAACTGATTGGTCATTTCCACAAACCTTCACCTAAATGCCATTTCCATGTCTGCCCCACAGTCATGCTATGTCGCCCAACGCCCCAAGTACAGAGAATCCACAATGCACATATTTAGAGTTTGAAACACAATCCCTTTCCCAAATTCACATAATGTTCCCAAATTTTTCACCTTTCCGTGAAAGTTTAAGGCATGCATCAGTAATCCAACTATGTAAGCCAAATTTTGGGTTTTATAACAAAATCCCATTTTACACAAATTAACAGCAATTTTACACAACCACAAACAAAAAAACTCAATTTCCAACACGAAAATACCAATGAAACAACAAATTTTTTTAATGCAGAACAGGAAACAGAGTAAAAAGAGTACCTTTTTTTAAGAAAAATGGCTTCTTCGAGAGCACAGCGCAAGCTGGACTCTTGATGCCCCAAACCTTCACAAGAATCGCAATGCTTTCCACGGCAGTCGATCCTATTGCCCCAATACAAGTACTTCTTCCCAAACAGGTCTTTGTCTACTCGCTTGAAGTTTACAACGTTTCCTAAAGCTATTGTGGGGAAATAAGCCTCACTGGAATTGGAAGAGGAGGAAGATGAGAGGTACAAGAACGCAATGGATACAATGGAGATCGCTAGCAATACGATTCGAGATCTGGATCTCTGCTTGTTCTCTGGGGGTCTGTTGATCGCCATTAAAAATTGGGTTTTGCACTCTCTTTTATTTTTGCGGAAAGTGAGGGATTGCGACTACTGCTAAAGCCCAGATCTAGGAACTAAGCTAGTTTTAGGCTGGCGCTTTGCTAGCAAGTGCCTCTCCAAGCTAGGAGTAAAAAAAAAATCCCATATCAAAAAATTGTAAATTTTTTCACAACTTTAGCAACCTGCTGCATATATAAAAGAAATTTCGCCCAAGGTATTCTCTTTCGGGTTATTTTGACTTAAATCACCAATAATAATGTAAAATTAGAGTATCGTCTCCTTTTTGTTCGAAATTTGAGAATGGTCACCAAAGTCACGGAAATCGTTAACACCCTCATGTGTTGATGGGTGAAAAAATGACAAAAAAACCCTTGACAAATTAAATATTTTATATCTTAAATCACTCATCTCGAAGAAGATCAAATGGTTAAATTAAAAGGATGAGTTATTGAAAAATGATTAAATTAAAATAAATAGCTAATTAAGAATTTGTCCATATTGCAGATGCCCCCAGACTAACGACTCACATTCATTAACCGTATGTTTTCAAATGGGTCATATGTTGATGACCAAAATATCTCTAAATTGATCCAAGGGCTCAAGTTAAAATATTGGCATCCAGTAACTGGTAACTGGTAACTGGTAAGTGGTTATCTTGAGGCAAATCGGTGGTTAATATTGTATGAAATTAATGTGTATCTCGAGATACATTGCAATTTTAAAAAAAATACCTTATCCAACATTTTCTCCACCCCTCCCTCGTCTTCTTCTCCCCTCTCCCCTCCCTCATTATTGTAACGTCGACGCATACCATCCCTCCCTTTTTCCTTCTCTGCTTCTTTGTTTCGCCATCGACCACCAACCATCCCTTCCATATTTTCTCCCTTTTTACTTCTTTGTTTCACTGGCGACCACCTCCTCATCTCCCTTTCTATCATTTCACATTGAATTCTTTGTGATCCTGGTAGACTTTGTTAACAAATTGGGGACGATTGTGAAGTTCAGAGCCAAGGAGTTCATGGAGGCACTGCAGGCAGGGACTGGTGTGAGCATGATTGGGCTATTTAGGGTTGGGTTTTACTCTGCTTATTTGGTTGCAGAGAAGGTTATTGAGACGAGGAAACACAATAATGAAGAACATTATGTTTGGGAGTCTCAAACTAGTGGGTATTTCACTGTTACCAAATATGTTGATGGTGAGCCACTTGGAGGGCGGTCGCAGAGAGGAGGGAAACGGGTGGGTAGGATGGTGCGTTGAGATGTAGAGAGACATAAATGAGGGCTAGGGAGGATGGGCGCGAAGTACAGCGGAGACGCTGAGAAGAAAGGGTGGGCGGACCAATGGTCGGTGGTGATGGTGAGGTTGAAATTGCAGTGGGTGGATGGAGTTGGAGAATATGATGCTTGAGGAAGGTTTTTTAAAACCATTAGGAAAAAAAATCCATCTCCTTCTCATTCCTCTCTTTTGATTGAATTATCCACCAACATCGTCCTCCCCCACTTCCATGTTTCAGCCCCTCTCCCTCATCGTTTCAGCAACCCCTCGCTTCCACCAACATCAGCATCTTCCCCCATTCCCTCCACTTTTTCCCTGCCTGTGAATCATCCCCGTCATTCTCATTTCTCTCTCCTGATTGAATTTCCCACCACCAAAGTCCTCCTCCTCACCTCCATGTGTTAGCCCATCGTCCTCTATTAATCCATTTCTTGTGGCTTGGAAAAATTGTTTAACCAAACAAACAACCAAATATTTGACTGATAAAATGGTAATCTTATTCAACTTCCAAAATTCAGAGACTACTAAGTGTCATTACTACTAGTTTCAATTTTTCAACATTTGAACCTTCGCTATGTATCACGTTGTATGCTAAAGACGTCAATAACATATTTAATTACAAATTACATATACTTGACAACAATCAATATTAAAACAAACATCAAAATGCAAACCCAAACAATATAAAAGAAAAAAAGCAACCACCCCAAACCCGAATCAGAAAATGACCCAAAATACACAAAGAGATTATATGAGGATGCCATCTCTCATATTTTCCTAACATAACAAGCTCGATACATTCAACCACAATAGGTTCTTCTCCTTCATCTCCCAACCTTCCAACATCGTTGAAGGTCTAAATTATACAGTCAAATTAATTGTGATAGTGGATCGTCTCTAAAGACCATTTTGACAACTCTTATTGTACTAATGCAAAATGTGAGAATATTCAAGCCAACTCCATAATACAACATTTTCAAATTCTTCACTTTAACGTAAATTGTCACATCTTACAATAAATCGGATTATCAAAACATCTCAAAGTACAATTGTTCCTTAAGAAACTAACAAAACACCATGTAGAACACTACTCAGGTGTATTGACCTAACCACATAGCGTTGTTGGCTCCATCAAGCTCCATTAACTCCACTCAATCTGAATCTCCCCATGTCCTCGATAGTAGCAACCCATTTAGAAAATATATTTTTTTAATAATTTAAATAAGCAAAAATTGCAAAGATATTTTTAATAATATTAAATATATTTTTAATAATATTAAATAAGTAAAAAGATGCTCTAGTGACCCCTACCAATATGCATATGAATATGATAGACACGCTACTTTCTCGTCTCTTGCATAATTAAAACATAACCATAACAAATATGCACATGACTATTTTGTAATAAAAGGGATAATATGGGATGAATCATTAGTCTATTTTCTTGACACGTGGCATAAAAAGAAAAGACAACTCATTTTAAGTTTTTGTCTACATCTAAACAAAAATTTATCCTTGGTTATAACATTAATTGCGAATTTGACCTCAAATCTATTTATTTGAAGTGAACAATGAATCGCCCTTAAAATTTGTAAAGATTCGTCATTTTCAAAAATGCCCACCATAGTTCTTAATATTTACAGAGAAAGCCAATGATAGTCTGGTTGGATGGTTAAGATTGTGGTGGTTTAACCCCCACGTCTTGGGTTCTATATCTACTGGCGGCATTCTTGCCTTTATATATATGCAAGCAAAATTAATAGTGAAAGAACAGTAACAGAGAGTATTTGTGTTTTTCAATAAAAACACTGTTGCAGTTTGTAATCATTTTGCCTCCCAAATTTAAACTATATACAATTAAAACTAGCCCATCTCTACATAAGCCCTTAACATAATTAATTTGAGGGGTTTTTTTAGTTCGGCACTCATTAATTTATATCTATTAGAGTTTAGCACTTGTTTTGAAAATTATTTAAGTCTAACCTTCGCTTTCTAACGGAACCGTTAAGTCCACGTCATTGACTAGTCTAAATTAATTTTCAGACTCTTTTGCCCTTATCTTAGGTTAAACCATAGTTTAGATCAAAATAGGTGTTGGGGAAGATGATTATTAAACACTAATTATTTGAAAAACTGTAGGGGTCAAACAATAATTATTTTTATTTTTTATTTTTTTATTTTTTTATTTTTATTATTATTTTTTTCTCGCTTGCGTGATGTAGTACACAATAAAGATTCTTGTATGTTGAATCCATTGACCCTCATAATTAATCATGAATACTCATTCAATACATCATACATATATATATATATATATAACCAAAATTACTCAAGTCTATTAAGTAGGAATAAAAGGAGTCTACTGATATTGCTCTCCACAAGATCAACAATTCTAGCCAACCAGGTTTTGTAGCCACTTTTGGGTCAAGTTTTGATTTTTTTTTTAACGTTTCTACCCCTTTTATAGATGATGTTTGTGATTGTGTTTTAAAGAGAATGAGCAAAAGTGTAAAAAAAAAAAAATTAAAACTTGACCCAAAAGTGGCTACCAAATCTAGCTGGCTAGACTTATTCCCACAAGATTTTCAATCTGAAAGACAAGGTAAATAGTTTAAGCAGTAGTCATGTGCTTAGCAATAGTCGCCTGTAGCTCATCTTTCTTTGCACCGATGACTTTGTCCACAATCTTCCCTTCCTTCACCAACATGAAAGTGGCCATTGCTTCCACTGCCCAGTCAGCAACAACAACTTTCAGTTCATCAACGTCCACCTTGAGAAATGTGACATTAGGCAGCTTCCTGGCCATTTCTGCCAAAATTGGGGAAATGAAACGACATGGACCACACCAGGAAGCAGTGAAATCAACCACTACTAGCTTCTTGGATTCGTTGCCCTTCTGGAGTTGTTCGGTCCATGACTCGGAAGTGTGGCAGCAAATAACTTGTCCTTCTTCACCAGCCATTCTATGCTTTTTTTTTTCTTTTTTTCAAACTAATTTATTATTCTTCTTATTCTTGCAGCAGCTTCATCGACAACTTTGTCGCAGTAGGGAGGAGCGTGATGAAGGAGGTGCATCCTCTTTTGGGCTAAATTAACTAAAGTTTAACCTACGGTAAGAACAAAAGGGTCTGAAAATTAATCTTGATCGATCAATGGCGTGGACTTAACGGTTCTGTCAGAAAATGAGGTTATACTCAAATAGTTTCCAAAACGAGTGCCAAACTCTAATAGATATAAACTGATGAGTTCGAAACTCAAAAAAAAAAAAAAAAAAAAACTTAATTTGACCCCATATGGTTTTTTTTTTAATTACTTATCAAAAAATTGACTTACAACCGCTACGGGGTTATATGATGACTTTACCCGTTTGAAACACAAAGAAAAAATTAAATGCAAAACCTGTCTGAAGTCCCTTGCATATTTAAAGCACCAGACGAACTCATCCCAAATAACCAGCGCCCAGGAACCTGGACAACACCCACCTTATCCTCACGAACTCTGAGTCGCAGCGATGTAGAAACCAAAAACCGACGCTATAATAGCGCAAACAGCAGAACGCTGACTCTGTCAGCAGCGTATTCTGGCTGCCAAGCAAATTCATCGCACCCTGTCTTGGGGTCCTGCAAACGACCCAAAGTTGTCTCCTAGCAGACGTCCATCTCCGCCCCGCTACGCCTGAAACGTACAGCAGAAGCAATTCTGTCTACGCAGACCACACTGTTGTCTGTGTTGCAGAGTGCAGAATGTTACACGCGTCTGCAGTCCAGCCAACGCATTCCGCTACGCCGCATTCCCTTATCCTCACGACCGCTGAATCGCAGCAATGTAAACACTGGTGCTGTAACAGCGAGTACTGCAGAATGCTGACTCTGTCAGCATCGCACTCTGGCTGCCAAGCTAGATCCTGCAAGCGAACTAAACCTGTTTCCCAGCAGACTTCAATCTCCGCCCTGCAACGCCTGAAACGTACAGCAGAAGCACGCATCACACTCTGTCTACGCAGACCACACTGCTGTCTGTGCTGCAGAGTGCAGACTATTACGCACGTCTGCAGTCCAGCCAAACCGCAGTCCGCTACGCCGCATGCCCTTATGGTTTAGGCATACAAAAAGCAAACTTTAACTAATGTCTCAAAATTAGTATACTATTTTGTTAGCCAACTTAAAATTTTAAGTCAAATCACCCACAACTTTAATTTGTACTTATTAAATTTTTAAATAATACAATACTAATTATTCTATTGAAATTCCTTTTTTTATCTTAAAGGATTATATGTTAATTGTAATTTTTCCCCCATTTGGATAAATTAGTTGGATATGTAATTTTCAACCAAAATTTTTGGTGAGATCCTATATTACTCCAATAAAACGCTCCATCCGTCATTTGTTAAGCGTTGAGTAATGTCGAATGTCCGGCCCAATGATAAGGGTGCACACTAGGGGTGTGCACAGGACGGGATGGACCTCATCCCTATCCCATTCCGTTTGTTCGGGATCGAGATAGACCTCATCCCGACTTCGTCCCATCCCAAACGGGTTCGGGATGGGATGAACATGTACTAAATTTTGGATTTACCAAACACGAAACTCTAAGAACAACTATATAACTTTAAGCTATAAATTATTATTTCCCCATTTCATTAGCTTTTACTCCATTTTTGTAGAACCATTATTGAAGATAACCATTTTGTGTACATTGCTAACGAAATTATCAATGAGTTTGTCGTTTAAAAACTACGAGAAACACACATTGTTGTTGTCAAAAGTTAGGAAAAGGAAAAAAAAGGGGGGGGAGAGGGTTTAAGTTAAATTCATTATCTAGGTGAGTCGCATGGAAACTTGTGAGAATAAAATAGTCATGTCAATAAATAAAACAACAAATAAAAGTCATGTCAACAAATAATTTCATAGTTTCATACTACATATTTCATATTAAATATTAAAAAATTGATTCGGGAAGGGATGGGCAGAATTGAAAATCTTCATCCTGATCTCATCCCACTCTAGATCGGGATGGGTGTAATCAGTCCCAATAGGACCCGAAAAATTGGGACAGGACGGGATCGCGGAATGAGATGCCCACCCCTAGTGCACACGAACATACACTGCAAATAAATAGTGTGTAGCCATGTCAATAGCACAGGTGAGAGTGTTGAAGGCACGACCCAACTACTAGGGTGGAATGCCAATATATGAAACCAGTATAAAGGCAAGTGTATGGTGGTTGCAACTGCACGTGTAAGACATTAGTCTACTACTATATCTACAATTGAGAAGTTGGTGTGCTTAAATGTGTCACACTTATGTACTTTCAATTTTGCCCCCATTTTATTCTTTATTTTTTTATAATGACTCTTTTAATTTTATAATTACTATTCCGATTTTGTGTCCCTTTATTTATTTTCAAGAATGCCCCCGTTTTAGTTTTATAACTTCTACATACTCATTGTGCTTTGAAGTAGTCTGACCCTATAACGAGAATGGGGTCAGTGAACAATAAAAAAAATGAGTGTCAAACACATTTTGAGATTTTCATGTTTACCCCTATGATTTCCTTATAATCACTATTATGTCCCTTTTTCTCCTTGACAATCCACGAGATTTTAGAAAATTCTCCAATGTCTCAAGGCACATCATATTTGAAATTCACCCCCTTAGTGCATGTTTTTCCTATTATTCATATAACTTTAAATTATGACTTTTATCAGTACACATTTTATATTTCATTTGTTTCTTATTATTTACTAGGGTGTGAACGCGCTCTACATGCACAGATATTCAGTACTTATTTATTTTGTTACAACAATTTAATAATAAGTAAAAATCATTATTGAATTTTTAAACATAATAATTATTTATAATTTTAAGGCCTATGTATAGTTTATGAATAATTAGAAGGCTTCAAATAAATTATGATGTTAGGGTCTTAAGTATAATTAATCAATGTTAGAGGAGCTGATTTTGATTGTAAGAATATGAAATGTCGATGGAAAAATGAAAAATAAAAATGTTAGTTGTAAGGGAATTTTTATGATTAATAGATGATAGAAGAGACTTTAAATAAACTATATTAGGGGTTATGTATAATACTAGAGTATGCCCCGTGTCGTTCGCACTCCACATAATTTTATTTTTGTTAATTATTTTGTACTGAGTACCTCCATCACTATCCTCATTTTCTGTAATGACCCCCAATTTTGACAAAAGATAATGTTTTAGGGCATATTTATTTTGAGGTTGGGTGTATAATAAATAAATAAAATGGTGTCAATATAATGTTGTGCAAACCCTACAAGAGGGTTTTACCTTTGGATTGGTTAAATAGGAAATTGATTCTTTCCAGCAGCATTGAATATCTGGAAAAAAAAAAAAAAAAAAAGGAACAGAGGAAGAAGGAGAAGGGAAAAAGTAAGAGAAAAAAAAAAGTGAGTTCTTCTTTCTTTAGTCATGTTTTTATTATGTTCCCATAAAAGAAGATAGGGTTTATATCTTATGTTCCCCATAAAGTTAATTTACCTATAGTTGATGTTAAAGTTTTCCAAGTACATCATGTCATGTTTTTCTTTTGATGTTAAAATTCTGCAAGTACATCATGTCATGTTATTCTACCCATGTTATTATACATATTTTGATAATAAAGTTCTGCCCATATTGGTGAATTAAGTAAAAGGCAATCATGTCATTCTTGGTGAATTAAGTAAAAGGCAATTAAGTAAAAGGCTATTAGTAAAAGGCAATTAAGTAAAAGGCAATCATATTGGTGAATTAAGTTATACCTCACAAAACAATTTCTGTAAATTTTGAAAATGATTACATCATTAGTTGTTTTTATTGGATGTTGGGTATTGGTAGTTGTGAAAATTGTAATTTATGACTATTGCATTATGAGTATTGAATATTGCATATTGGGTATTGGTAGTTGAAAAAAAAATGAAAAGAAAAATGTCATGTACGAATATGACAAGTTGAATATTGCTTGAATATTACATGTTGGGTACTAGAGTATGCCCCGTGTCGTTGGCACCTCACATAATTTTATTTTTTGCTAATTATTTTGTATTTAACACCTTCGTCACTATCCCCATTTTTGCTCTCAATCAGTATTGAAATATAAGTTGATTCTAAGCGTATACCTATTCAATCAAATTTGAATTAGTTGGGGGGAAATTTTAAACGCCGAGAATGAGTTATCCCCCAATCTTTGAATTCGCCAAAACATGAAATTTAGGGTTTTTGTTTAAATGTGCATTAAGATGTCTGACTCATTTTTTCTGGCATGATTGGCCTGTTTCATTGCTTTTAAAAATATTGAAAAATATTACAGACGTGTAATACATTATACGTTTTTTTAATTATGAAATATATATTTCAAATATTTTGGCCCTTGTATTGATCATTAATTTTGTTCGAAAAATCTTCAAAAATGAATTTCAACGATACTAAGTATATCAAAATCCGACAACGATGTAGATAGTTATGATAATTTTCATTTTGTTAAAAGGAAACACAATATTTTCTCTCTTTGCCACATGTACATTCCGCCAACTTTTTTCAAAAAAAAAATTCATTATTTTTGTCTTTCTACATTTTTATATTTACAAATATGTCATCATAGGAAATGAATCTCAATCCTCAAATTCAATACATTTCCCAACTTTCAATCCAAACCATTTTTTATCTTTAATCTTTTCGATTTGACTTTGTCTCAGTCAGTAATAAATAGTAAAACACCACTCTAAATTGTAATGTAGATTGCATAGTGGTGAATCTTGTCATTGGTCAATATTGACTATTGTGATTTCATTATGAATATTGACCATACTCAAGATTTTCCTTTATATTTTGACATGTAATTTGACTATTGGGTATTTAATATTTGTGAATATTGGGTATTTGTTAATTACATTTGATTTTCAAATATGTGATTGAGATTGATATTATTAATTGATATTGCATGCACGTTTGTTCATTATGAGTTTGAGTGTTATTTTTGTGGATTATTTATCCATGAGAATGGTTATGCTTCCCCAAATGATTTTGTGGGTTGGTTTAGGGGTTGGGCAATGTCGGTTCGGTTTTGATCCCCAAACCGATTTTGAACCGATTTCATTCGGTTTGCCCAAAAGCCAAATCGAAACCAAATTTTGTATTTGTAAACCGATGAATTCGGTTGAACCGAATTTCGGATGGGTTGGGCCGAAATTTCAGGCTCAAGCATTTGAAAGACTTTCATTAAAACATGTCCAATTTTTTTACAGGCTCAATTTTTTTACAGACCCAATTTTTAGCCCAAAATTAAAAACTTTGAGAGAAGAGTTATAATATCACGATAGACAATATAATATCATAGAGTTATAATATTTAAATAACATCGAATTGTATCACTTAGAACTACCACACCTCTTTTTGTTTCGGATTTCTCCTTTTTTATGGAGAAACTAAATAACCTTTGGGTTGTCTTGCGGATGTGGAACACCCTTTTCCTATATAGAAACTGAAATAACTTTTGGGTTAGTCTTGCGGAAAGGTGGTGATTTTGAAATGCCTAAAATAAGCTTATTATTTATCCGTCAAAAGTGTGACGTGATCTATGCGCATTGTTAGCCCAAGAGTGGCTTTTATTGTACTCATATAGTTAGGGGTATTCGGTGATGCATGCATGTATGTGATGTGTCCCCACTTGAGAATGGATGAAGGAGAAATCTTCTTTCATATGAGAAAGGCATACAGACATGTATGTTTGGCACGGAGGTGATGCGAATGTGGTATAGTCTAAGTGATCAATTAATTATAAATGGATAACTAGGTTAAAATAAATAATTTATTGGTAAATTTTGAGTAAATAGAATAATATAATTATTGTCTTATAATCACTTAGTACAGGATGGCATGTCTGCTAATATTCTCTGCAGATCTGACTTGCCATGATTAGTTTTCACAAGACAGGTGTATTTAAGGTAAATAGTTACGAAAATATGTTAGAAACTGTAATTATCTTTATACATTCGCCTCGTGGAGGAACTACTTGTTTTGTTTTGGTTAATTTTTCGTACTATATTTTCCTGTCATGCCATGCTATTTCTCTTATTGATTTTTTGGAAACGAAGAATTTCACACCAGCTTAATGTTGACCCAAGTGGGCTTTGGCTTCTTGGGCACATTCCTTTGGGAATGTAGCCGACTAGCTTATTTCAGGATTTAGTAGTTTTGGGCGAGCTTAGAGAAGTTTGTTTTGTACGTGACGAGCATTGCTAGGGAGTTGTACATTGCTCGAGAATCTAGGTCATTTTGTTTGTTAGGTGACAGTTTAGTTTTTTGTAATAGAACTTGGAGTTTTTATTTATTTATTGGGAGAGATACATTCGTGATTAGTTGAACTTGTCAGAGTTGGTTCTACGAGATTTAATATATTTTCCTTTCTTTTGATGGGTTTTTTAGACCAGTTGTTTTATTTCTCTCTAATCTGGTAAATTGTGCATTTGTTTATTTCTCTTGGATGCCACGTGTTACTTTTAGTGAATGACATTCATGTCTCAAATATGGCGAAAAACGGATAATCTCATGCGGATATTAGGATTTCGTTTTTTCTTGAAAACCGGGGCGTGACATTTTCACTTTTAATCAGTATTGAAGTGTAAGCCAAATATTAGTATAAGCATGTTCAGTCAAATTTGAATCAGTTGGGAAAATTTTTAAACGTTGGGAATGAGTTCTCCCCCAATATTTGAATTCGCCAAAATATGAAATTTAAGTTTTTTGTTTAAATGTGCATTAAGATACCCGACTCATTTTTTCTGGTATGATCGATCCGTCTCATTGCTTTTAAAAATATTGAAAAATATTAAAGACATGTAATACATTATACATTTTTTAAATTATGAAATATATATTTTTAATATTTTGGCCCTTGTATTAATCATTGATTTTGTTCGAAAAATCTTCAAAATGCATTTCAACGATACTAAGTTTATCAAAATCCGACAACGATGTAAATAGTTATGATAATTTTCATTTTGCTAAAATGAAAACACAATGTTTTCTCTCTCGGCCACATGTACATTCCACCAACTTTTTTCAAAAGTTTTTTCATTATTTTTTTCATTCTACATATTTTATATTTACAAATATGCCATCATAGGAAATTAATCTCAACCCTCAATTTAAATACATTTTTCAACTTTCAATCCTAACCATTTTTCATCTCTAATCATTTCGATTTGACTTTGTCCCAGTCAGCAATGAATAGTAAAACACTTATCTGAATCATAAGATGAATATTAATATTTAAGAGAGACTGGTTTGGATTGTAAAAGTATGAAATGTGGAGGTGATGCACTATTTTAGTAGCACACAACTTAATACCCTGTTTTGTGATTGTAGTATAGAATAAGTAGGTATCGTTCTGGAGTGGGGATTAGAGGGCTTGCCAAGTAACACTAAGAATAGCTAAAAGACAACTAACAATCTAATTAATTAAATAATGGGGGATTGAATTTTCTAAATTAAATTATGAAAATAACTACTAAAATTATTGTAAAGATAATAAAACTAAATGGATGGAAAGATGAGAAATTAGCTAAGAGTTTATCTCCATACATCAAACATATGCTCATAAATCAATCTTCAATAATCACTTGCTAATTCGTGAGAGACAATGCTTAAGATTAATCGTGATAAGCACTGCATTAATCTAATTATTTTCCCAAGTTCGTTGAATTAAACTAAGCGTCGCTTTCAAACTATTATTATCATGCTATCTAAACAGGAATCACAAGTTAGATAACAATCTAAGATCATTAAGTTTTGTGAAAAATATGAACACTGACTAGGCAATTACAAGTATGATCAACATTTTGTTCTTACCTAGGTTTTTACTTAACCGTACCAACGTTCCTTGGTATTTACTACTTGTGAATACGAGATTATAACAATTAGGTGAAACTCTCCTATACTCTAGCCCCAGATCCTAGCATGCTTACTAAGTTGACAACCTTAACAAACATACAAAGAAAAGTTTTCTATAAAACAGTTAAGCAAAATACAATCACTAATAGCAAGGAAGATTAAATTCAATTAATTTATAAAACATATGTTCGGGGCTTCGAATCCACTTAGGAGTTTAGCTAGACATAATAATTATGTTCAAACAATAATCCATAATCAATAATCAAACTAAAATAAGTAAAGAGATTAGAAGAAATGTTGTCGCCTTGCGTGGTGGTACCGAGTGGACTGATGGGCTACTAATAGCGGTAGAAAAGAGAAATAAAATTCTCTTCAATTTCCTCTTCGCGATCTGCTCCTTCCTAGGGATGGCAACGGGGCGGATTGGTGGGGCGGATTTGACAAATCCATCCCTAATCCGTCAGTAATAACGGATCCCCAATCCGCCCCGCCAATCCGTTTGCAATTTTAATCAAAATCCATAACCGCCCCGTGCGGATGCGCGGATATCTGCCCCGCCTCGCCAATCCACACAAAATTATAACAAAAAATTAAAATATCAATCTCTGAATTCGTACAAAAAAAATACAAAAAATTCTGAATTACAATTTACAAAGAATTCGTACAAAAAAAATTACAAAAAATTCTGAATTACAATTTACAAAGAATTCGTACAAAAAAATTAAAAAAATATATACAAAAAAAATCAATCTCTGGATCTGATTTCAGATTTTAGATCTGTGATCTGATTTCAGATCTGAGATCAGATCTAATCTGATGAGATCTGAGATCAGATCAGATCAGATCATAGTCATCATATCAGATCTAAGATGAGATCTCGTATCAGATCTCAGATCAGATCTAAATCAAATTTGATCAGATCTAAGATAAAATTTGATCAGATCTTAGATCCAGATCTAAGATTAGAGAAGGAGATTCGGAGAAGGAGAAGGGGCGATCTCCAAGCTTCAAGATCTCTATGAGAGGGAGATCTCTCTGCGAGGGAGGCAGATCGCGACATGAGGGAGTAGTGAGGCAGATCTCTCGCGGTCGACACGATGTGAGGGATCTCTCGCGGTCGACGCGGTGTGAGGGAGAAGGGAGACAGATCTCTCGAGGGACTAAGGGATGCAGATCTCTCGAGGGAAGCAGATCTCTCACGGCGTGAGGGGAGCAGGGAGGATCTCGTAGCCGCGTGGCGTGTGGGAGGGCGAGGTGGTGTGCGGTGTGAGGGAGGGAGGGAGATCGCTGCTTTGTGAGAGGGAGGAGCTTGGTGCTCTGTGAGAGGGAGAGTTTGGTGAGGGTGAGGGAGCGATTGGTGTGAGGGAGCGGAACGAATGAGCGATTGTGATTTGTTAAAAAAGAGTTAATCCTTTATATAGGCGAAGGGCACTTTTGTAAATTTGTTGGTTAAACGGATATCTGCGGGGCTTGCGGGGCGAATATGGCCAAATCCGTATCCGCCCCGAATAGTGAACATATATTTTTTGGATACCCGAAACCACCCGAAAACCCATTCAGCCATATCCAAAACCGCCCCAAACGGATTGGGTGGGGCGGATATCCATGAAAATCCGCCCCACTGCCATCCCTAACTCCTTCCTCACTTCTCAATCTCTGCTTCTGTGTCTGCTTCCATCTTCGTGTGCATGGCTGATGGAGGTGACGAAAGGAATGGGGAGAGATGATGACGGCGACGACAGGGGATAACTAGAGAGAGGGACTGAGACGGGGGTTTTATCAGACTGGTGGAGGCGATTGGCTGAGAGATGAAGACGGTGACGATGTCTGTGTGGCTTTGATGGGAGTGAAACAGGGAGACGTGGCTAGGTTTTGGCGAGGTTGTTTCGGGGAGGAGGGTGATGGCTGGATTTAATGATGGTGGTGGGTTCAGGACGATGGCGGCTGTGGGAGGATGCTTAGCTTGCTGCTGCAGTGGATTAGGAGGCTATGGATGAGGATGCTATTGCTGGATGGATGGATACGTGGCTGTGGATAGGTGATGATGGGTGACGGTTTGTTGTGGTTGCAAGCGTCATTGCTTCAGGGCATGTATTGTCCATTTTATAATTGTTTTCTTCTCAGTTTACTTATTTGGTGGTTTCTTTGTTTGTATAGTTTCCTTGTTTGTGTAGTTTTCTTGTGCAACTAGTATATCTAAATTGTCAATTTGCTTCTATTTTAAAATCTTATAATTGGAAACTTACACAAACATGAAAATAGCAATTAGTACCGTAATTAACAAGTGATAATTAAAATATATATAGAAATATGGTACTAAGAGGGGTGTATTGTATCTGGATTTTGTGGGCAATTTAATAAATTCCATGGATTCTGAAAATCCAAGTGTATTCAATTTGGATTTTAAAAAGTCCACAAAAGTCTAGGGGTATTCAATCAAGATTTTAAAAAGTCTTTCTGAAATCCACAAAGTCTAGGGGTATTCAATATGGGTTTCAGAAAGTCCACAAAAGTTTTAGGGTATTCAAAATATCATTCATATTTATGGATTTGGAAAATCATGGATTCTCATGGACTTTGTAGTGTTAGGTATAAATAACAAAGTTCAATAGTTTTGCCAGCCTCCATATCAAAGATTTCAACGTAAAAAAAATCTCCTAAAGTTCTTCCTTGTGCCAGCTGCGAAGAGGTTGGTTCCCATCCTCTTGTTTTCTCAATTCTTTTTCTATCTTTGCATAAACACAAGAGAAAGAGAGAGATGACGATGACTGACCTGCCTTTACGTTTATACAAAATACACAACACTCCACCAAAAGCTCTCTCTTTTATCACATCTTTCTTCTTCTTCTCTGTAAATGAACGATTTTTATGGCTTTCTTACAATCTCTATCATCTATCATTGAACCCATGCTACTCCTTGTGTTCCTTTCATGTTCCCTCTTGTCTATGTGCTTTCTTTTGTGTTACTGTACAAGAGATTCAGAAGAGTCAAGGGAGACGAAGATGAATCAACCCATAACCCATTTTCAATCTGCAGATGTTCCCTTTCATCTACAATAAACAAAATCCATCAAAGCAATAAGGCCCACCAGTTGTTTGTAGAATTTCTTACCTCAAATTCGCCTAAATTGGCCTCTGTGTGTGCCCCCCATTTGTTCTGATTGCAATGAGGGGGGTAATGGGGTGGTTTGTAATGAGACTGTCTCTGATGGGTCGGAGTTGGATAAGGAAGGTGGGGATGATGATTGTAGAAAGAGTGAGGAGCTTGGTGGGAAGAAAAAAAAGGAAAAAGGGTAAGAAGAAAAGGCATGTTGATGATGGCGGCTATGACTCCGACGTTGAGATTAGTAATGTGGCAGCTTCACAACATGATAAGCATCAGTGTATTGATTGTTCTTATCCGTTTACGTCTTCGTCAAGTATTACACAGCGGAAGATCAAGCAGCAGTATGATCAGCTTATGAAGTCAAATGACTCCAAGTGTATTCAATTTGGATTTGGTGAAATTGTCACCAGTTTTAAAACAATTTGTGGCATAATGGAGAAGAGAGAATCAACGAACAACGAATGTTGGATTGCTATTCAAGACACCCCCAGGATTGAATAACGGAGCTCAGTTTTTTGCGCTTAGTTTTCTTATCACTAAAACAAAGCAAGACACCTTCTTGAAGATGAGTCCAGACCAAAGACTTGACTGTATCACTTGGGCACAAAAGGATGCATAAAGCTAATAAGCTATAAGCCATTTGGATTTTAAGTCATGTAGTTTGATACTTTTTTATATGCATAAGGCTAAATACTGTGTGTTTATTTCATTTTGCAAGTGATATTTTTAATTTGGTTGTGTTGAATGATTTGATTTTGTTGAATGTTTGATTGCGATTTCATGTCTTTACCTGCCTGATTATCTTTTTTTTTTGTCATATACATGTCTTTTTCTCTAATGTCTAATATATTTGGTTTGTTAGAGGATATGTCATTACCAACTTCTTTTTTATCTTGCAAATAATTACAAATCTGTAAAAGTCGTTCATAAAAAGTCCGTGGATTTTCATAAATCTCTAGAAAGTCTGTAGTAAAAGTCTATGGATTTAAGAAATCAGCAGAAGTTCGTGAAAAATTTAAAGAGTCTGTGGACAATTTAAAGAGTTCGTGGACTTTTCAAATTATTTATCAATTTCATATGAATCCATATACAATACACCCCCCTAAAAATAACCTAATTATGCCTCTATCAGGAGGGGTAGAATGAAAAATCCAAATGTTAGATGTAAGGGTTATTTATGTTTATAGATAACTAAGGGGCTTCTAGTAAATTATGTTAGAGGCTTAGCTATAATTAACAATATTTGAGAGAGACTGGGTATGATTGTAAATAATCTGAATTGAGATGGTAAAAAGGCATGTAAATGTGTTTTTATTTCAAATTACAAAACTACCCCTATGACTTTTCACCTACCACTTGTTTTGTATTGTAATAAGAAAGGAATTGAGAGAGCATTTTGGACATAACAAATATCACGAAATCCACAAATATATCTCTACTACTATAACTCCTATTCCCTAAATAAATTGTAAAAAAATGTTTTCAATTCTAATTTTACTTTCCAATTTTGCCCTCTCCTATTCTTAATAATAACATAAAACCAAAGATCAACGAATAGTTTCAAGGATATTTGTGTGTTTTAATTGAAATATATTATTATATATTTTTACACTTTTGCCTTCTCAAATTCAAATTATTTATAATCAAACTCAACCATTCTCAATATTAATTAATTACACCTAAGCCCATAACACAATCTATTTGAAGCCTTTTAATTATTTATAAATTATAAATAAGCCCTTACAAATGAAAAATATTGTTACACATTTTAAAAAAAGTACTGAATATCTGTGCACCTAGTTGTTACACGTTTTAATATTGTTACACATTTTAAAAATTATCGTAGTTCATAATGACAGCTGACTTTATATGGTTTAGATTTAAAATTTTACTTATTTTGCTAAATATTGGGTATTGAACATCTTTGTCACTATCCCCATTTTCGTTCTCAATCAGTATTGAAGTGCAAGCCTATTCTAAGATAAAAATAAATTTTAGGGTTACACTCGGTCAAATTTGAATCACTTGGGGGAAAAATTTAAACGGTGAGAATGAGTTCTCCCCTAGTATTTGAATTCGCCAAATCATGAAGTTTAAGGTTTTTGGTTAAATGTGCATTATGATACTCGACTCATTTTTTTCTCGTATTATCGGCCCGTCCCATTGATTTGAAAAATAGTAAAGATGTGAAATATATTTTACGTATTTTTATTATATAATATCATCATCATCATCAAAACCCATTTTCGATATTTTCGGGATCGGCTACATGAATTTTGGTTCTCCAAGCAATGCGGTCTCCCCACATATTCTCGCATAATCCAAGCTCAATGATGTATTTTTAATTATAAAATATATATTATTAAATTTTAGCGCTTGTATTGATCATTGATTTGTTGAAAAGATCATCAAAATGCATTTCAACGATACTAAGTTTTCCAAAATCCGACAACGATGTAGATAGTTATGATAATTTTCATTTTGCTAAAAGAAAAATACATTATTTTCTCTCTCCACCACATGTACATTTTACCAATTTTTTTTCAATTTTTATTTTATTTTACATGTTTTATATTTACCAATATGTCATCATACAAAATGAATTTCAACCATAAAATTCAATACATTTCTCAACTTCGTATTCTAACTATCTTTTATCTCTAATTTTTTCGATTTGACTTTATCCCGATCAGCAAAGAATAATAAAACACCACTCAATTGTAATATAGATTTTCGTTCTTTGTTTTTTTAGTTCGTTTGATAAGAAAACATTAGCTCATATCTTTCTCGTCCTCTGTAATATTTATTTAAGTCCAGACTCCTTGCGACCCTTCTCATCATCACTATCATTGGTTTACCTCCCTCTCTGTCAAATTCTCATCACAACCACCTTTCAATTCCCTTCTCAACTACCCTTCTATTGTTTCATTAAACCCTTCTTCCCTCTCAACACCCTTCACTTCCTTGACCTCTCCCCAGTCGAGGTCGGCGTTATCCATGGCGGGCAGGAGAAGCTCTACTCTCAAACCAAGAGATCAGTGGAAAAATACCCATGGAGCAACAGTTGTTAGATTCTGCGTTTTCTCCTTTCTTTTTTGTTATTGTTTATTTGAAATGTTAGTAGTTATCTTTCAATTTTCTATGCTTGTCGTGTTTCGAATTACATGTTTGGTTATTGGAGTTAGTTACTTTTTTCGTTTTCAACACTATGGGAGCTAAAATAGAGTTGTAAATAATTTGTTGGTTTTTATGGCTGAATGATCATCTAGAATCAGTAATTTTTGGGGAAATAACAAGTACTCTCGAAATCACCTTCCCAGCTCAGATCGTAAAATCTTGATATGTTACCCCTACTAGTAGCTTTTGGGTATATATTACGAAGAAGAAACTTCATTGCAACCCAGAAGAGACTGAGAAAGCGTTATTCTGTCCCACAGCGTTACAACAATGCAATAATTGATCCCCATTGATTTTTGGTGCATTAACAATCGTAGAAGCAAATTGCAGTGTTCTTGTTTTCAAGATGAGCCTTTTGTCCCCTTTTTTGTATTGGTATCTTCATATGAAAATGCCATCTTTTCTCTTTTGTAGCTTCATCTACTGCTTCAAACAGCGGAGGAGGAGCAGACGAGAAATATTGGTACATCACTTACTTGTTAAAGAAGATAACATTAAGCTTATGTCAGAGCTTCAACAGAAGATTATACAAGGTTACCTCAACCTAAATGTATAAGAAACACGAGTTATTCAAAATTTCGACTATATTTATCAGTCATCATAATGAGATTGAGGTTGGTTGTTTTTATTTGCATGTGCATTTTGTTCTTTTATGACTTTTGTTTACTGAGAGAGTTTACTTCTTTAAGAGCTTGTCCTCTAAATATGTTACTTAGGTAAATTATTGTCCTCACCTTTCACCAAGGATGCACGGATACAAACACGACACGCCGACTCGACAATTTTCAAAAGCTAGGATCCGGGAACACTTTGACATGTCATACTATTTTTAATAAGTCATATAAATATAAATAATAATTTAATAAAATGTCTTCTTAGAGTGTCTTGAAGAAGATACTATTGCAAGAAAAAATTAAAGTAGAGAAAAAATATAGTAGAGAAGAAGTAGAGGAGAGAAGAAGTGAGTGAGAGAAAATAAGAAGCAAATATTAAGAAGAAACATAGAACTACCTTTATGCTTTAGTGGTGTTTTGCCTTATGTATCTTAAATCTTATTTGAAATAGTCATTCACTTCAGATAGATCAACAATCATTATATTATGTGGTTATTTGCAAACATCTTAAAGTAAAAAATAAGACAAAGTTGGTTTTCGAGTCTTGACTGTGTCCTGACCAAATTTCAGATGTATCGGAGGCATGTCCGACATGTGACCATATGTCTGACACCTGCCGACACGTTGACAAGTGTTGACACATGTCAAAGGCGTGTCGAGTGAGTGTCATGTGTCGAATACGTGTCGGACATGATACGACAAGTTTTCGAAGAGTCTATGCATCCTTGCCTTCACCAGTGTACACGGTAACTTAGATGGAAAAGTGATCCTCGTTATCACTGATTGAGAGAGAGCATATCACTAAACTTTCTGAGCGAGGCCTTAAACTATTATTATATATCCTCCTCCGAGAAATGGAGTTTCTATAAGGGGAAATTCTAAATGTCGAGGGTAAGAGCGAGGAAACCAGCGAGGAAAAGGAGGTGGCGGAGGGGTGAACGGTTCACCCCCCTCGAGATGTTTTTGGCGCGCGCATCTCGAAGAGGGTGAACGGTTCACCCCCGCCACCTCCTTTTCCTCGCTGGTTTCCTCGCCCTTTCCCTCGACACATAGAATCATCTTCTATAAACATGAATAGACAATTTATATGACCAAAGCTTGGAGCTCTGAGAATGTCTTTTACTGACAATCTTTCATCTATCCAGGAGGTGACCTGAGTGATTGGGTGTGGGAATACTCGATTTGCCTGTCAAAACAGCAAGGCGGGATGCTTGGGTGGATGCGGAAAGGACAGATGGTAATTTTAATTCAGATGATTGAGATCTCATATGTTATCCTGCAACATTGAAACTCCTTTCTTCATTATTAAATAATTTGTATACACTTTTCCTGAGAACTAAATCACACCCACATATGCTTACGTCTATCTGTGCATGCATATTGAATAAGTTATCCAGATACATTTGTTCCTATCTATCTATGAGTTATGTATTTGAACACAATTGTTCCAGCGTTGAATTTGAATAATGATAGCAGTGATGAATGTTGCTGAATGTGAATTGTTGTGCATATATATATATTTTTTACAATGT